>VXAV01004186.1:718165-740968 GCA_013399715.1 Alectura lathami
GTTGCAAATGACAAAGAGAAAAACTATTATTTTCTTTCTGAAGGACAGTCATATAGTAAGATATTTCTTGCCACATTCAGGAACACAGAGATGCATGTTGTTTAAATCAGACACCGAAAAAAATCCTCTTATTTTCTTCTTCATTAAATATAAACTAAGTAAATAAAGTTTGAGCAATAGACAGTACATAATACACATTTTCATATGTAGTCTCTGAATATTAAATCCTTCAAGAAGTACTATAAAATAAGGGGACTGAAGAAATTTCGGTTTCCCACATACTTGATAGTGAGTGACAGATGTAGCTGACCGCTAAGCTGTTCCGTTAAAATTCATCATAGAATCTATTTCTTTTAATTTGCTCTTCTACAGTGAGCTGTTCGGACTTGACCATCTCTCCTTGGGATGGTGGCAAAGCTGTATCTCTTGAGCTCAGTAACTCTAAGGTTGTGCTTCTGTCATTCTTGGACACTTTGACTATTTCATCTTCTTGACAGGCATTAATACCATTCAGTTCTGTATCACAGTCCCCATGTTCTTTTGAGTATAGACTGGAGGAATTTTTAGTTCTGTCTACAGAGTCTATTAGACTGAGGTCTAAAACCAGGCAGTCTTCTGTAAGAAATGATGCTTTCACGGTGTCAGATGAGATAGTATTTAAATTGTTGTTGTTTCTTGATTCTTTCCCAATGCATACCAACTCAGTATCAACAGTTGTCTCCTGCAGAACTAATATCCCATTAGTACAAGACTTCTGACAAGTGGCATCTTTATTACATTGAGCAAGACTATTAGAGCTAACAGCATCTTTTGAATTCTGTTCATCAAGTGAAACAGTTACAGTATTGCTAGAATAGCTCTCAAAAGATTCATATATCTGAAATGTTTCTTCATTTCCAGACCGATTTTGCAGTTTTTCAAAGGCACGCTGCGATGCAGTGCAAATTGCGTGGCTTAATTCTGTCATTGGGTTAGATGTAGCTGAGAGAGCTGTTTCTTGCCTACAAATGTTTGGATGGGAAAACATGGCGTAATTGTTATTGTTGTTATTATTCAAGCTGAACTCTTTATGATTCTTTTGTGCTGTCTCATCATCAATATTAGTAACCTGTACAACGTCTAAAACATCTGTTCCATCATAGTTTTTCTCGCGCTCTTTCTCAGCATGATGGCCCGTCACATTATCACCCTCACTGATACCCTTTCCACTATCCTCCCTAATCTGTGATCCGCCTGTCCTGTTCTCAGTTTCCTCACTTTTTCCCTTATTGCCCTTAGTTTTATAGGTACTTGCGGCTTCTTTTGCAGACAGGGAGGTGCAGGCTGAGTGCTGATTTTGTTGTGCATTTGCAGTATCATTCTCCTTTTGCTCTGTCGGAGCATTTTCTTTCTGAAGATTTTTTTTACTGCCCAGAGGTTTATTGGCATGTAAGCTAGAACCTTCTTGAGCCAAACCCTCCGGTGGCCACTTTGGCTTGTTTACTTTTGGTACTTCTTCAATAGAAAATGTTTTCTTAGGTGTTGCATCATCTGTTAAAGGAGGCCATATCATCTTTAATTTACCTCTTTCTGTTGGTTTTATCAAATCATTATCCAAAATATTAGGGTGGATGCCTTCTGTACCTGAGTACAACTCTTGGTCAATTTTTGTAGTTAGTTTAGGATCAACAGGTATATGATTAACCTGATTTATTTCTTCAGTATGAATACTGCCAGCTGAGATACATTGTTCTCTTGACTTCCATAAGTCTTTATGTTGCTTGCGTCCAAAACCTTCATCATAATTTCCTTTAGATTTGAAAAGTTGCTTAAAATGGGGTTTACAATATATTTGTCCATGGAGAGATGCATAATTTCCCAAGCTGCCAAATGGAAGAAAATTTGTTTTACACTTTCATATATCCTAAAACTACCATGAATTTTACGCTTGTTATTCAAGTACCCCTACATTACAGTTTATATAAAGGACTGAAAAGCAAAAAGAGCAAATTCAATGTACTGGCCAATTCTGAGACTCAAAAACTAGAATCTAAATCCTCTAATTTCAATTCCCATAAAATTTCAAAGTTGATCACTTTGAAGAAGAGTGATTTTAGAAAGAAAATATATAAATATATGCAGTTATTGCACAGCATGAGCTTCAAACAAGAATGTTCCACAGCACCTAGGAGTTGTTGGGGATTTTTTCCACGTAATATTGATGATTAAAGCCTCTATTTTTGTTTCACAAAATACAGGGAGAAGATACAATGCCAACTTTCATTAGCCTTTTTGTGTTTAATTCTACTTGGATTTAGCTCCCAAATGAAATAAATGTGTTTAGCTTATCTCAGAGGTGCTATAATTGGAATTGCTAGCCTGTGTAGTCTGATGGAACAATAAATACCGTATTTCACATTAAGGGTTACAAAAGCAGTTTGCTGGTGCACTGAACCATCCTCACTCATTGTATGGATGAGGAAAATAAGACAAAATTGGCCCCACAGTCAGATGTTTTAAATTCCATGCCAACATCTGTGTCTACTTCTTCCTGTCTATGCACTCTCCTGAAGGTCTAGAACTATTTCTAGATGAAATACTCTGCAGAAGAATTCAGAAGGATAAAAGCTGAATTATTTAGAGAACGTAAAGGGCTTGTTCCAAGTCACAGAGCAGATGTCAGTGGCAGAGAAGAAAAGAGGAATCCAGGCTATGTCCGTGTCAACCCAAAACCTTACAGGCTGAATAGCCTCGTTGAAAATAATTTCACCAGTTGTGTATTTTTATTCAAGTGCAGCTTTTCTGTGAATGAACATGCAGTTAATTCTTACCTTAACTGACTGCCACAGTGGTGGCATCGGAAACACGATTTGTGAAAATTTTGCTTGTCGGCAACTAGGCGTTCCATTGGATAAACTCTCTGCTGACAGAGTGAGCATATTTCATTTTCCTGAAACAGCAGTATCTGGATGCAAATATGAGAAAGTAATGAGTTAGTCTAAGCCACATGTTGTGGCTCATTTTTAACTGTACCAGTGCCATGCAAAATATTTTTGTTAAAGCTGTAGTGTGCTTTTAATTATCCATGAACTGACAGCTACCAATCTGAGGGTTTCATTTCTGTTCAGCAAACAGTAGTACTTTGAAAGTGGCTAATCGACTCACACCATTTTAGAAATCTATACATTTAGAAGGGCTATTCACTACCCTAGGTGTGTTATTTCCCATGTATTGGTAAGAAATTTTTATTTTGTGAACAGGGATAGGTTAATGAAAGGTTTACTGATGGAAGTGGAGTTGAGCAGAATGCATGTGTTCTGATGAAGAGGTTTTGCTTCGTCATGACAAAAGCACATCAGGGAGCTCCACTTCTGTGGTAACCTGCAATCTGTCCACTTGTAGGGTCCAGGTACGTTATGAACATAAATATTTGTGATTCTTACAGTTTTCCTGTTCAGACTTGATACATACTTAGTGAATTTTTGAGACTGAATTAACAACAATTACATCAGCTAACTCTGTCAAATCCTCTCTTGTAGTAAGCATAATTAATTATAAAGGAAACTGATTCTTCGTGAAGTCCAAAGCACAGATAGAGGGCTTATTTCATACCAGTAAGGGACTTAGGAAATAATGGAGAATCTTTTGGGCTTGGAAAAATCCATGCTGCTCTTCTATCTTGAATTCTGAATTGCAACAAAAGCCACGAGTAGACAAGTAAAAGCAGAAGGGAGCAACTCACTGCTTGTAATCCTACATAGATCTCCGTGCTCAGTGAAGAGGGTGTTGTATTATTTCCCAGTATGAGAAATCAGGTGCATTCTGTGCATTTTACTGTTTCTCAAATGCAGCAGTAATGCTTTTTTGAGTTTTATGCAATTCTTCTTTGATTCCAGTTGAAATACAGTCATTACCTTAGCAGAAAAGGCCTCAAAACTCCACGTGTCAGTACTAGGCACACGTTTGGCACATCGCTTAAACCAGATGCCTTTGGAGAGGGACGACGGTAGAAGATTGCTGAGGCAGGAAGAGAGAGGGGTGGCAAAAATTAAATCTGTTAGTTTTATCCATTTCAAAGTTTTATTGTAAGCCTGTTGTGCATTTCTGCACAACACGCAGACTGTGAATCGTACTGAACCGTGTCAATTTAGGACATGGTTTTCAACCAGCACATTTCCATTAATGTGCTCTTGGTGATTCTCCTTTACAATTCCTTATTTTTCCTTAATGGTGGGGCTTGTATCTTTGTTCTTTTCTTGTGATTCTGTTGTTTCAAACCATTGCACATTTTGGACTGGAACAGCAGTTTCTCTCTGGTTTGGATGCCTTTGGGGATCTGTATGATTCTGAAGGATTGCCATGATGGCTTTCACCCTGGAAGTAGCGGTACTGATTGTACTTCTTNAATGAGCGATACTGATTGTGCTTCTTGGCTGCACAGCGGCTGCCTCACCTGTGGCTCCTGAGGCTGATGGAGCATCTGGTCCAGACAGACTCCACCTGGAAGACCAGTTCCTTGCTGATTTGCATGTCTTTCAGAATCTGTATGGTTCTCGATGATTGTGTTAATAATTCTAATTTTGAAAGCAGAAGTGATTGTAATTTTTGGGTGGCGCAGTGGTTTCTTCATCTGTGGCTTCTGAAGCTAACGTAATGTCTGATCCCAGTAATAACGTTCACCTGTCTGACACACTGGGTCACAGTGGAAACTTCTGACATGAGTTTTCTCTCTCCTTCTGCTGTCCGGATTTGTCTCCAGCAACTGCAAGGAGTGACTGGGTTTCAAGCATCGTTCTGTACTTTGCACAATTTCCTTTTATTATTTTCTCTTCACCAATGGTTTTCTCAAGGCTAATGTTTTCAGGTTCATCTCCAATATTGTCCAGAGAAAGAATCTCAAAGAGAAAACAGTTTTTCTTCACATTCCCAGCATGACCGCCCACCCCCCCACCTTTATATCTGTAACAGGTTTGACTGAGGTCTTGTCATCTTTGTGGTTTTTTTTTCTTTTTTTCATATAGCATCAATTGTGTGGTTTTCAGAAAGCCATATGCAATGTAAAACATGTCCTTTCTGTATGTCCTCTCTTTGAACAGCTTTCATTTTTTTCCAGAAGTTCCTCTGAACTGAAACTTACAGATTTTAATGATGGGTTTTTAGATTTATTCTTTGTAGCTGAAACTTGATCAGGCAGAATATCAATTTTCAGAAATTTCTATAAATTTCTTCCCTTCATCACCTGGAATATTTTCAAATAAATGTTTACATCAGTTACATCACCTCCTTCTAATTCTTCAGGTGGTGGATGAGGTGTGCCATCAATATCTTTTAGAGTGTCAAGAGGCTGAGTTTCAAAAATCCAGCACTTTCTGGAAACATGCATCCTGGAGAAGGCTTCTTTTGAAGTGATGGCTTCCTCTAAACCCTGTTCAATCTAAGTCTCCAACGGCTGTTTCAAAACATTTTGCCTGGCGCGCACCACCTTTGGTGTTTCCCTCCAAAGAGATTTCACATGCAACTTGAATTTCCACCGAGTCTGTGTTAATCACATCTAAAAGCTGTGTTGCCAACATCCAGCATGCAGTTCTGACACCCCCCTTCTTCAGTTCTTCTCTGTGGACAGTTGTATTCTCCAGTCTGTGACCCAAGTTGCCTCTGACAACATGTGATGTCTGAGTTTGAAAAAACTTCATACTTCTCTTCACATCTTAATCTCTCAGCTGCAGCAAGTTAACTTTGTCCACTGTGTAAAGCTGGACAAGTTTATCCTGATGCTGTGTTTCAAACGTGGGCTTCGTGGTTTTCATGGCACCAGCAGAAATTTCTCTGGTGTGAGTTTTGTCTGATGGTTGTTCCTCATCGGGATACATTTTACTGACAGAACCCAGCAGCTGCGTTTCCAACATCCAGGTGGCTATGCAGACATGTCCTCCAGCCAGTGCCAGCGCCTTGTGCAGAGTTTCTGCAGGTTCTGAAGGTGGGTTCTGCTCGTCAGTTTGAGAAGAAATGAAAATATTTTCTGTGCTTCTGAGAAATTGCTTACAAAAATTATATGCCTTTACAGACTTAAAACAAGCGAAAATGAGACTGTGTTCAGTAGGGGGGGACAGCAAAAGCCAAAGTTTTTGCTGAGTTCTCCTTTGCAGTGTGTTTGTCATATAGTGGATGTACTTGTTGAATTACTGAAGGTACTCAGTATTACTTTCTGTGCCCTTGATTTCTGAACTCCATAGATTCCCACCACCTTCATAGTTTTCATTTTTAGTTGCAACTACATAGTGAAAATGAACATTCAAACTGTGTGATGGACCAATGTGCTAAATTCCACACTTCTAATTAGCGTAAAGATTCCTCTTATTAAAAGCACAGACCTGTATGTTTTTTGCAGATGCTGCAGTCTCTCTGTCAGAGGGAGCAGTGTTCTCCTGAGCTGTCCGTTCAAACTGCTGTTTTAAAATCTGCATAGAAATCTTTGGAAACTCCTCATTCATAGCTGCAGTTGTTACTGCAATGGAGAGAAACAAAAAAGGGATTTGTTTTTCCTCTCCTTTATGTTTCATGAAATTGACTTGATCACTGAAATGTAACCACTGTTACGTTAGACAAATAACACGTAGCCTTGCCAAGCTCTAGCGAGTCGCTTGGTCATAAACAGAAATCCGTAGAGAAAATGAACAGAACAATTGTTGAGGGACATGTTATCACCTACTGTTTTGCCATGCTTGAATTGCATGGACATCAGGTCTTAACGGTTGCCGAGGTCTTTGAATTAATGTAATTGTGGATTCTAATACCGGGGCTAAGCTGCAGAAGCAGTGTCTCAACACCATGCCCATGTTCTGCAGGCCTATTCTGTTCAGCTATAAATTGAGCCTTTTTCATGCACAATTTTTTTTTATGCATGGGCTAACACTCGAATATATCTTCAGAGAACTCTTTAAGCGCCCAGTTCTTCCCAGCAGCTAAGCACATATTTAAAACTATGCAGACCTGTTCAAAATTAATCTCTGTGTACCGAAAGCTAAACCCATTGAGATCCATGAATGTGCTTAGCTGGGTAAGGAAGAACAGAAGAATGTGAAGAAAGACCTTGGTCCATCAAGCTCCTTCGTGAGCCCTCAAACCACTTCTTACCTGTTTCATCAACGTGCTGCGTGAACGTAGAAGCCTTGTGTGGCTCAGGTGGCACTTGCTCCCCAGGAGAAACCTGTGCACAAAAGCTTTGCTTTACTACAGGATTTGGTGCAACATGTCAGAATTTTCTGTATTTCTTTAACTGTGTTTCAAACCTCACAGAGATGTGTGAATGGGAAAGCCAATTAATTACCACATTGAAAGAACACTTAATAAAGCACCATTTTAAAGCCATTGTTACGCACTGCCAAATGAGGGAGGCTATCAGCAGAACAGCAAGATCTTGCTGTACCAAGTAGTAATGGAGTAAGAAGCAAAGCAGATAAGTATCAGCATCTCGCTATAATTTTCTAAGGATATAATTAGCAACTGATAATGTTACCTCTTGTGTTTGAAAGGCTTCCACTGGACTTTCTTTGGAGGTTGATCCATTGCATTCAGCTTCCCTGGAGCTGTTTGATATTGGGGGCTGACTGGTACTAGAAGACTCCTAGAGATAAATAAAAATAATCACATAAATTAACAAAATTAGCATCTGGTTATTTTACAGTAGGGTACCATGACGATTTAGCAGCTTCCCAGCATCACAATTAATCCTGTCTACCACAGTGTTTGAACTGCCAGGGTCAGGCGAGGCCCGAGGAGGACAGGTCGGAGCATGATTTAACGTGCAAGTTGTGTGTGCGTAACAGCTCAGAGAGCCACACAGCATGAGGAGGTGCAGAGTCAGCACCCTAGCAAGTTGAAAAGAAAATGGAGTGCAGATTTTTCCATCTCTTCTCTGTTAATGAGTAGATTTATGTGTGTGCGTATGTAGAATGTGCTTTTTCATTTTATACGGGTATACTTTTGAGTGTATTTATGCATATATATGATTTTTTCACCTAATACATACTTTTCTGTTCCAACGTTAATATTTTAGATATGTAAGTCAAGCTCTTATTACTGGAAAGGCTCATTCATGAGACATGAAATATGTTCATGGTAGTCATTATGTGTCCTTTAAATGGTATGGGGTATTAAAAAGGAATATAAAATTAAGCTTAATGTAGTCAGGAAGCAAATCTAATCTGAACATCAGTAGTGCTTTATTGCTATAACTTTTGTACTGCTTATGAAGTAGTTGCAATATTGCAAAAGATTATAATAGTTTAGTGTGACAGCCATAGCTGTCTTAACTGCAGCCTAAATATTATGGGCCAGATTTTGCCACCATAATTACATGGCCTAGTCCTGGGTAGGAGGGGAGGAAGAGGGTCTTGGAGGTTCTCATGCTTTCTGTGTCTGTCACGGAGGCTAACTGAAGGTGCGCTGGCACAGGGTAAAATGGTGCTTGTTTATCCAAAACAAGTGGAAAGCAGGAAGAGCCATTGCTTCAGCCCTGCTTCTGTGATGGCTAACTGTACGACATGGGAGGTGGAATTAATGTAGTCTACAGCATTAATCTTTGTGGCAAGTTTCGTATGCCACACAGATTTTGGAGAATGTTCTGTAGAATTGTCTGATGGTCTCCATGGGATAAAGTTGCTTTTATCTTATTAAGCAGGGCAAGTCCTGCGTCCACGGCAGGACTGTGGCTGAAGGTCAGTTTCTTGGTTTGATACTTGTTAGCAGTTACCCTTGTGTTAACTTGATCCCTTCATTTCTGTGGAATATACGACTCCTGCTGTACTGTGTGTTGTGAAACCAAGCAAAGTGCTTATTAACTGCAAGGCTAGGCTGAACAGCCTTAGAAAACCACACAACAAGTTTATGGTTGAAAACAATGCATGCAGCTTCATTCTGTTAACTGTTCACTGTCGTTGTGGAAGCTATCACGAAAAGGTAATGCTCAAAATTCCTGCTGTATTTTTCTGATTATTTTGGGGGTATGTAATTGTGGAAACGTGAAATTCAAAATTTATGAATTACCTGTTAGGAGTGAAAAAGTTATGAATATATTTTTTTAAAGTATTAAATACTGCTCATGTCTGTATTCATTATTTTAGAGAAGTGCATTTTTATTTAGGTGTTCAGATTATATTACTGAAGAGAACTGTAGTTACTACACCCATTTTATACGTTAGTGGGCCATACATCAATTTTAGTGCCACTACGCCGCAATAATTTACATAGAAATCTTATCACAAAATGTGCCAAGATTTTATTTTTCACCCATCGTATTTTAGACTGAAGTTTGCTTGTTTTTGTGTTGACATTTCTGCAGTTTTCCTCTATTCTGGATCTCTGTTTTGGGAATCAGCAAATGCACACTATGTAACATACATGTGCAGATAAAAACTTGTAGGCAAGTTTATGTATGGATGGAAAAAAAAAACTGAGTAAGAGGATCAAACAGCCCCAAACCCTGCAGAAGCACAGAAAGGCTTTCACTCACTCTTACCCGAAGCATGTATGTTTTAGTTGAACTGTACATTATGATCATCATATAAGCTGTATGTGAAGTTGGCTAAAATAATATCATTTATGTTTTAGCATATTTAGAACATACTGATCTAAATGTTCAGTGTGTACCAAGTTATGGTCCCCTTTAGGCAGCAGGAGAAGCTAATTCGGAGTCTTAAGCTTCAGTTACAAAATTGTGAATGACAGAGGGACTGACTGATGTCACCTATGCATTTTTTCATGTGTGTTCTTGTCATGGTCTCATCCGTGCATCAGTGCTGTGAGACTCTTACAGAAATTTCTTATAAGTAATTCTGCACCTCCTCTCTGCGATTTGTCAGCTTTGCTTAGTTTTATGGAAGATTTTCATAAAAAAGGTTAGGTTTTCACCATTCACTAAAATTGTCATGTTATTCAATCTTATCCTCTGCAATCACCTGAAAATTGGCAATTGCTATGCTAGAAATCCTAGAAAATTTGTATGGAGTGACTCTCAGTGAAGGAGATTTACCTATACCTGTGTTGTTCTTGACACATGATACTATAATGTTGAGTGAAAATCAGGTACTTTCAGTAAAATTCACTTGTCCTTCCCATGTAGGAGGTTAAGCTCACTTGCCACAAAGTGCTCGTGTCTGACACTGGATAATGAGATTTTGTCTGAGCAGCTGTTGTGCCCTTCAGAACTGTTCTAACAGTGATTTCACAGCTTCTGTGGCAAGATCAAGGAATTGCTTTCATTTCCAGAGTGGTAGGAACAGTTTTTTCCTGATTTGGAGTGCTGTTTTCTTCAACTGTTGTTTATTTGTTTTTTAAATCACTGATTTTATTCTCTGCTTGTACCGAGCATGTAATTATTTTGGCAGTAGGTTTGACGTGAAGAATACAGTGGCCAAAAATTTTAGAATTGTTTTGCTCTCCCAACATCTCAGCCCGCTGGTCATTCGGTTGCACACTGAGCAGCTTTACCATATGCAAACACAGCTTGTGCTCCAGACTGTGAGGTGGCAAACAGCTCCAGGCTGGCATTTTCAGAACAATAGCACTGAAGATCATGACCTCTTCTTGGCCTGGTGGCTGTGGACAAAAGGTGTTCTTGGTGCCTGTGGTCAAGTTAAAGATCAGGTCTTTACACAAGCAGGCTGAGTGTGTGAGCACACTGTAGTTGTGTGGTCAGTTTTCCCTGCTGCTCACCATTTTGGACAAGATTTTAGTGCTTCCTACCAAAAATAGGGCACTTCTTGCAAGGAACATATCTCCCATATAATAAAGAGAGCTGCAAGTGATGACTGTGGCCTGAGAAAAACAAATATAAATGGTTAAATATTACCTGCTTAATGTAAATATTTTGAATGACAAGCCATGCACTCTTCACTCAGTATTTAAATATCTAGTAAAATTTTCAGCTGTTTGGATTACTGTTTAAAAAAAGAATTGCTTTCTTATTTAAGCATTGATTAATGGTTAGAATTTATCCAGATAAGGAGATCTGTCTTCAAATGACATGCTTTCTGTGTTTTGCCCAAGCATTCACTCAGTGACCTTGAATAATCTTTCAGCTACCTAAGTGTAAAATCCCATTTTCAGTGAGAGTGCAGTTACATTAGATATAAATGGGATTTTATGGTCTTGCAGTAAGTTATTCAACCTAAATTCAAAAACTGTTCTATATAGTCTGGGTGATTTTATTTGCTGTGAACGTGACTGTTTCTGCTGATGATTCATGCTTAGAGGTCACATCTTTGTTGAAGAAATGAAACAATCGTAGTAGCTTTGTAGAGAACTGGGCTTCATTGTCTGGCCAGGAAGAAGTCATCTTCATATCACAAAAATGAAACTCTTTGGTTCTGAGTGAGAGAAAAAGTCACACGATTTCTGTGCATGGTTCTGCATTTCTTCATCCAGTAAATGGCAGCAAGATTGGACCACATCATCAGAAAAGTATATGCAAATAATTTATGGTTTTGAAGTAGAAGTCTAAGTTAGAGGGAAATATACGAATGAAAATATTACAGAAGAAGAAATTCTGATCTTGTCTTAGGAATCCTCAGCTTTTCACACAGGTATTTGCCATTAAGTTAGTAAGATAATTGGGTTTGTCCCATTAACGTTTGTGCAAGTTGCAGGTCTGAACCTTTATAAAGCAGTGAAGTGAAATGTCTCTTTGTTAACAAAAGGATACTTGAAGTCCTGGCAGAAAAATCATTCAAGGGATTTCTTTTTCACTGTTTTTTTTTTTTTTAATGATGAATTTTTACTCTAGTTAGTGAGACTGCCTAGCTAAACTAGTGTCTACCAAACATAGGTAGTCAGCAGAGCTGTTGTTTTTTGAAGAAAGGTAGAATCATTACTTAAAATTTTGATTAGTATTTCCTGAAATTTGCCTTTCGTCTTTTTTATTCTGTGCTTGAACATGGGTCTCTAGTTTCCTGTCACTTTTCTGTTCTTAGCTTACTCAAGCATTTGCCTCTTTGCTTGCCCTTACAAGCAGGATTTTACAGCTGTTAGACTAAACTACTTCCAGAATGATGACTACAGTGGTAATGTTTGTGGTCTTGTTTCAGCATTTTCATTAATTACAGTTAAAATGTATTTTCAAATCCATCTGTTTTATATGTGCATCTTTTTCCATACTCCTCCATCTCTTCATCTGAAAAGCAGTAAAATACTACTGCTGTCTAAGATGGAGTTCCCTGCAATGAAGGGGTACCCATCATAGGGTTTGTACAAACTCAGAAGGTTATATTTGTTTTCTTTCCCACTGTCACAAAATGCTGTTATCAGCATTACCGTGTACTGCAAGTTATCAGTGCAAAACAGTGCAAGTGAAGGAGATCTGAAGTGTTCTGAGTTGTGCTGTGGACAAAATACCCTCACTAGTGCCAGAATAGGAAGATGTGGAAAGATGCAGCTCAGTGAGGATCCAGGTGCTCCCAATCAACAGTGATTAAAACACTCTAGAGGAAACACAAACATTTCATAGTTCTTGTTTGCAACGACCTTCCTAATTTATTGTTTGCTTAGGCACCAGGAGCACAACAGCCAATCTCCAGATCAAAGTTGTTTTACTATGTAGCCTCAACACAGCATACAGTTGGACTAGATGATCTTTTCAGATCAGTTGGTCTTTTCCAACCTTAATGGTTCTATGATTCCATGATTCGTGGTGATCAGTGGTGGTTTTGTTTGTTTGTTTTGTTACATCAGAAATCTGCTTTTAGGCATGCAAATTGCTGAATGTGTACTGTAGTATGTCCTTCAAAAGAAAAGCCTACAAGTATGAACACTGTGGAAACATTGTCTTAGCTGTAATGAAAGCTCTTCAGTAAAGTATACAATCATATTTTTCCCTCAAGCTCTTTAGCAGGGCATACCTCATTTGTTACTAGTACAAATGCCATCGTTACCTGTACAGATTTCTGCTGGTACTGAGCAAAGATGCTGTCTGAAGAGGTCATCTGCCCCTTCTCAAATTGTTTCCTCGCTGTTGACAGGCCACCAGGCACAGTGCAGGACTTGGTTTTCTCTGGAGCCTAGAGTAATAATATAAGGCCAACTGTTTTCCATTTGCAGTAAGAACATACTTCTGCAAGTTGATTTTCTACAATTAGTTAAGAGCAGTACACTACAATGCTTATTATTTTAAAATGGGGAACTTGGAAGCACTTGGTTATGTCTGTACCCTCTTACATGCAACTTCAACTGAAATAATAAGCTCTACTCATTTCAGTAGTTCATATGAATTAACATTAGCATTCAGAATGGGTATTGCAGTAGGACATTTGTTTTACTGTTGCCTTCAAAATACAGAACATATGCATACTGCTAAGATTAATTGTTAAATCTCATTGGCCTGCTTTAGGACTTTTACTTTACAATCAATAATTAGGATCTGCAAATCCTAAGTTTGTTTTGGAATTTTACACTTTAGAATTTATTTAACACTTCTAAATGCTTCTGTGTGAAATAGGTCTGGCTGGTATAGCTGTGTATTCATCTCTGCCAGAAATGCTGTCTGAGGGCTCAGTGGTTTCCTCAGAAGCTTTAGGGGTCAGTCACATATTTTCAGCCATGTAATACTCTTTATTTGCAAGAATCACTCCATCATTAACAGAGAAGACAGATGGTCATAAATTTGGCGGTTTCGTTGCACAAGAGCCATACATTGCGATTTGGAGAACAAAAGGACCACGTATATTTGAAAAATATGCATGTTTGGCCAGAATCTTTAACACCAAAATAGTAGGTCCCATCTACTTGATTGCCAGTAGCAGTCACTTTTCAGAACAATCCCTCGCTTCTGTTCTCTCTTTTAATTGTATATTTTGAGTTCTGTGGCCACCAATACCGCCAGCTGGCCCTTTCTGCATTTTTTCAGTAGCTATTGTGGAAAAACATACAGAGAGCTTAAAGCAGGCCTTTGTGAGATGATCTTTCTTCCCCAACGACAGTGCGGAAAGACAGAAGAGTGCCCTTGCCCTCAGGCTCCGTGTTCTAGTTTTGTCCCTTATGAGTTACTTCTTAGATGGTACAAGAACAAAGCTTTCAGCATTTGAGGTTATTAATCAATATGCAAAAAATAAAATAGCCAGTAATTAGAAATTACCTTGTAATGAAGGTTGCTAAATAAATGTAGGTTTAGCATCTAACATCTGGTAAGTAAGTAAGCAGATCCTAAAATTTTTCCCCTGTGATGAAGAAGGCACAACTCTGTATATGTGTGAACATGAAATGTGGTTACTTCAGTGAATGAACGTTGCAGGCACACCTTGCCAGCCGTTTGGAGTAGGTAAATGCAGTTACAGATCCCTTAAGGAAACGTGTTGATTCCCTTTAACAGAGTCCATGTCAACAAGAAGGGGCAAGGTGTCTAGAGTGCAAGGGATGCAGCTGGTATGCTCTCAGCAGAGTTGGGTTGGTCAGGCTTCACACTGTTCTTCCTTTTTTAGAGAGAGAACTAATTCCACCACAGTTTCCAGGGGCAGGAGGAGGGAATTGGACCTTCTCAGCCAGAAGAGCTGCAGGCACCTGCTCTGAGTACAAAAGGCAATTAGGAGAAGCCAGCAGGCAGGTGTTGAGTGGTGTGAAACCACCTGGGTGGCTGTTTCCACCAGGTGGCCGTTGGGTTGCCCAAGCACTCAGGAGGTCACTGCAGCCCCTGCAAGATGCTCCTCCCAAGGGTGAAGTGCAGGTAGGACTGGGAATCCTTCTGCAGCTCCTCTTGTGTGTAGGCAGAGATGCTGGCTGGTTAGGGCTGGAGCTGTATCCCATTCATTCTTTTGCCAGATAAATGCTCTGCCTTACAGATATTAGCCTTCTACAGTAGGAGAAAGGTGTGTGTTTCCTGTGCTCTGGGATTCTAGTGTAGCACAGACAGTTGTCATTGTAATGTTGTACCATGGCTTGATGCAAGATGGTTGCTACAACTTCTAGTTAGGGTAGTTAGGGATTTCAGGAGTAGTAAAAATACCCTGTGTATCCTTCTGTGTTTCTCTGCCTTAGTTCTGCAGAAATGACATGAATTTTCCTGATTGTGCTAGCTGATACATGAAAATCTAATTTTCATATTTTCCTGTTAGTTAAATGTGTCATGAAGTGGTCAGCTACTAAGGTAGTAAGGGAAGAACTACCTAGATAGAAGGTGCAAAATCACTCTGCTGTGAGATGGGATTTCATGTTCTCAGCCCTTATCATTTGTATTTTTAGAAGATATTCCAGAGTATGAGTAATACATTTGAATATCAAGTTAATACTACCTCTTGGATTATCATTTCTTTCACACTGTGCAAAATTATAGTGTCTTACAATCCTGCCTATCACTTCAACACCAAGTGCAGTCTATATAAATGCATTCTTTAGCAGATTTGTCAGAGAATACTGTTTTGTAAAAATTCTACATGATTATGTCTTGATTATATAACAAAAGCAAACAAAATCAAATATTGAGATAATGGTGCAGACTGAGATGCAGTATGAAAATTACAGGGGAAACAAATAAGTAAGTTTATTATGCAAAGAACTAATCAGCCCATGAATTAAAGGCAGTTGTCCAAATGGCCAAGGGTATCTAGCATGAAAAATCTCATTCAGCAGAGAGAGACACTAATGGATCGATGTTTCCTGTGTCGATTTGCTAATTTAGGATTTAAATTTTGATCTGCATAGTGATCAGACAGCTTATATAAATAAAGAACACTACAGTGTGTCAGCAGGCGTAGAATTAAGAAGGATGTGAAACGTTGTTATCTTACGTTAGGGAAGGAGTTGCTGCTCTCTGCCTTGGACACAGCAGCCTGATAGAGAGCCAGTTTTTCTTTCAGGGAGACAGTCTCCTGGAAATCCATCAGCATGGCCCCAGTCTTGGGAGTGCTCTCTTCTGGTAGTGCTCTTACAGGTCTGCGACCACCCACTGCAACTACAAGGAGACATCATGGTTTCTGAGTAGGAAATAGATGCTTTTTTGTTTGTTTGTTTGTTTCCCAAATCTTAAGAGAAAAGCAGGAGTAGAAACTAACACTAGTATCAACTTTTTAGCAACTGTGTCTTATTCTCAATGTAGAGGTTTTTGAGGACAGGCAAATGAATTCAATGAAGTGTTGGAAATTTATATGGTGAAAATTATTTGGGAAATAACAAATTTTTTAAACATCCAGTTTTAGGCAAGGTTTTGTTGATAACATTGCAACATGGGATTAATATTAAGAAACCCTTAGCTGAAAATGCTTAGTGATGTGTTAATGTTTAAAGACTATTTCTGAAGGACCATGCTGAAAGTGAACTTCAGCAATACTCTCCCTGAAGTCAAGGAAATTGTGCTTGGAGGAGGAACTTGGAGCTGCTCATGATACCTGTAAGCAGTACCAGCTTTCAAGTATAGCACTGAGTTTGGTTATAATAGCCATGAACCAGTCTGTAACCTGTTAACTATATGTGACAAAACACAGCCAACATAGAAAAATAATATTTTACCCGTGTATAATAGCACTAAACATGACTTTCCAATCGTGCGGTGTAATCTAGCTAGTTTATGAACACAAATAGCGAGGCCATTTTCAAGTGTTAGCTATGACTGCGATACACACATCGGTGTGTGTGAAGGTTCGTGCCTTTATGTCAACACGTTACCACTTATCTGTCTGCAGTTTGGGAACAGTGAATGTGGAGACAGTGATTCAGAGCATTCCGGAAAGAGCAGCACTAGGAAGTCTTTTGTAGCTGCTTTCAAGATTCATATTTGTTTATTAGAATTCCATGTGCCCAGAGAAGTGCCTTAAATTTAGCATCAAGATATTTTTCCTTCTTGTTTTAAATAAAGAGGAAAAGTGTGCTGAGAGATCTCTATCATCTGTAGTCAGAAGCAGAAAAAGTTTAATATAATCCCGCAAGCTGGAAATTCCTCTTGTCCTGGTAAGGTTTTTCTACAATCCATGGAAAATTGGGTTGAATAACACAGAATTTCTGTAAACAGGCCAATCCCTTTTTGGGAGGGGAGACTCCAATACTTTAGACTTCAAGAACGCATATTTTTAGCAAAGCCACCAGAATCTATTTTTTTAAATCCTTGTGCTTGTACCGCACAAATCAGAGCACCCTGATCTTCTCTAAATCCATCTATGTTTCTCCTTGTCTTTGTATAATAGGATGGAATACATTTGTTACAACCTGAATTGCTTTTATTTTTAAATAATTGCATTTTCTGAGATTACAGAAAAAGGATTTAGCTGAAATAAAATGTCTCAAAAAAAAAAAAAAAAACAAACAAACAAAAAGCACAAACCCCCTAAAAATTCCAATAATAATATTTCTTTGACTTCCTCAAAGTTGAGGAAATTACTGGACTAAAAAAGAAGAGGAAAAGGCAGGAAGAAATAGTCAAGATATATCCTCCTGTTCTATGAACTTGCTTGCCACAGATCTGCTAAGAAATTAGTACCAGTGCTTTGTACAGTTCCTGCTGTGACATATTGCACTTAATTTTTCTATCACTCAATGCTGACCAATACCATTTACAGAACTGATGTTCCCTTTAGAAAAGGGGGAAAAAAAAAATGTTGAAATCCCAAAATCCCATCCTAGATTTTTTTGGTCAGTTTTTAACATGAAGTTCCCAGTCCCAGTCAATCACATTTCTTCATTCCTAGGTTGGTTGACTTTTGGTTATTGTCTTACCAAGGCAGTGACTGACAAGGAAAGCCACAGATCAGAAATGTCTCCTGTGCCCGTGGTTTAGCTTTAGCATTATGAAATGTGGCAATGAGAGACTTTTAAAAATGTTATCTTTTCACCTGGCACAGAGCAGAGTACCAGGGAAGAGGCATCTCACTTAACAGGGAAGGATGCCAGTGCATCCCTCCTGTCTGCCCATTCACTGCAGAACAGTTTAGCTGGCACAGGTGTTCAAAGTCCAGTTACAGCAAGCAAATAAGGCAATCACAATCTTCAGTGAGAATCAGACTTAGATGGCAACATGCATTGAAGAGCGGTGACCAGTGCAAATATACCCAGTTTCAAAATATTTTCACCTCACTCTACTCAGATCTTATATGAGGATAATTTTCTATTTACGTATATTTCTATACGTAGGTATATTGAATGCAATAATTTTAGGCAAAATAATGGCTATGGTTAAAGAAAGAATAGCAGCAGTTACAGTCCATTAAACCTTGCTGGAAGGAAAAAAAAAAAAAATGGTTTTTATAGAAAGGAGAAATTAGGGGAGACAACACTGCTGTCTTCCAAGTGAGAAGTCCGGACATTACATCAAAGCTAACCAAAACAGTGGAAAGGTTAAACATGCTTCAGAAACACAGAGGAATAGCTCCCCATCACCCAATGATACCATTTCATTTCAAAGGCATGTGGTATTATTTAACACAGACTACTATCAGTGGGATATTTATTAGTTCTTGCTTCAATTTTCAAGAATGTTTACGAGTCTAAAACCTTTCTTGGTATTGTTCTGATTCAGCAAGGGATTCTTGCATTCTGCCTAATCGTAAGCGTGTGAATAGTTTCCTCAAGAGCAACGGGAATACTCATGTGCTTAAAGTTAGACGTGATTAAATTCCTTGCTGAATTGGGGCCAATGAATTTAATGGACTGCTTTAAAAAAACGTTTTAATAGACACGTATTATTAGCCACCTGGGGAGTGAAAGTAATAGAAACTATTCTCTTGCTACCTTTAAAACAGGAAATGCACTGTCCTTGGAAGCTAGTTGGTTTACAGGATAATGTGAAACCCTTTCTGATGGTATGAGAGATTAAGCAATCTAAGCTCCATTTTGCTCTGAGCTTTCGCTCATTCAAGAGTACTCAAAGGTGTAGTACTTCTGATTCTTTTGAGGATAAATGTGTGCTTGTGGTGAAATATTTTGTCAGAGGAGCCTTATGTTTACTTGTGTGAGGTACACCAACAAAAAGCTGGTTTCTGTTGCCAGAAACAGGACTCGTATGATACTATCTATTTTGGAGGATAAAATTCTTTTATTAATGATAACATATCAACCGTAAAAAGTAAATGACGCTTAGCAAATCTTCCAAGTATAATAGGACTGGAGAATTCTATCTTTTTGCTGGTTGTATCCAATGATATAACTACATTAGCTTTCCTCTAGGGGTTTCACCATATTTTCATGATGGGTTAAACGGCATTGTGAGCATTGCCTTCCTCGTTTTTCTGTGGAGGCAATAGAAGTTGTCGGTACTCAGCCACAGAGCATGCTGTAAACATTGCTTGATGCTTCTAGGAAAATAAGGCTTCAGCATAATTGAAACATTCAGTAAAAAGTTCCATAGTATTTAAGTGGTTCAAGGGTGTTGCTTCTGTTGAAAAATTGAGGCATTTGGTATAGAAAACTCAAAACTTATGGGGAAATAATCTGTAGATCAGCATTATCTTATATTTTTCAGGTTCTGAATATTTATTCAAGTGCATAGTTGCAGATTTCAGTGCCTAAGTACAGTGCCACTAGAACTTACAGAGTTTTCATCAGTGCTTTCAAATACTCAAATGAGTCTATAGGGAATTTTCTTCTCATAAGACTGTCTGAATGCAAAATGGGATATTATGGCTCTCACAGGAGCATAGAAAAACATTATCCCCTATGGGTCTGCCACATTTTTAAAAAAGCCTTCATTTGTAAGAGACATGAATTGTTGACTGTGCATTTTTTATGTAGTTCATATGCTTTATTATCCCTGATGGACCAAAAAATGCTTCTGAATCATACTTTGCCTAATTTAGAATCAGAGACAAAGAGGGTATGGAAGGGATGATTCGTTTCTCTGGTTAGAAATAGGAAAGAAAGCCTTTAAACTGGAAGATCTTAAAAGGAGAAAAAAAAAGCTCCTTACAACCATTTTTATAAAAAGATTATATTATTTTTATAAAAAAGATACCTGAAAAACTTGAGAAAATGTAGAGACACAAAAAATAGTCCCACATGGAGATCTAGTTGATGGAAAAGAAAGTTACAAGCTGATATGATCATAGTCATCATTCCAAAAAGAAATGAGCAAGTTAAAGATATATTTAATTCACTAGGGAAAAAAATAAAAATAAAAAATAAAAAAGGGAGAGAAAGCAGATGTCCAATGATTGAAAGTTCAGCCTGATAAAAGATCAGGTATTTAGTCTGAACAGTGAAAAAAAATATTCAATATTTTCATGGAGTGGCCAAAAAAAATGCAACTGTGTTTGGTGGCTGCTGCGTTTATTGGACAAGGAGGGGTGCAGAAATGAACACAATCCCAACAAAGTGGTGGAGGTGGGATGTGAAGAGCATGCTTCTAAATCGCCAGTGTCTTTGAGCTGGTGGATTTTACTGTTAGGAAACAATAAATTGAAAATGAGAAAATGAGCTAGGAACAAGAATGTTATGGGAACAAAGGAAGACCCTGCTTATAAGGCAGTGTACTGCATGTGCAAAAAAAGACCAGACAGAGACTGAAATTCTGCCTGATATTAGGTGAGCACTCAAAGATGTTTATCCAAGTTGGACATTATTTCACTACAGATTAAAAGTAAAGCTATCATATTTCCAAATTTTTTTTTTTGCCAGGAAGAAATAATTTAAAAATAAATGGACCCTGCATGCTGATGTGTCATTTCTCTAGATGCTTTTTTAAATTAAGTTTAAACCTCCATCTCAGATTACAAACAAAACACTCAAGAATGTTCTGCCAGATTCTCCTTTATCTGAAGCCACATAAATCAAGGCCAACTCCACTGAAGCTGAGGTAGCTGTAAGACGGGCAACGGAGACAGGAGGTAAGGTCCATGAAGTGCAAAGGCCTCTAAGTCTTTGTGTACATCAACCCGTGTGAGTTCATAAGAATATCACATAGTATTTTTATTACAGGGTGAATCTAATCCTATCCTATCTTCTGATCAAGTACATCAATTTTTTTTTTTCTGGTCTTTTTTATGTTACTTGCAAGGTTGTGAGTTCGTTATTACACTTTCTTATCCTTTTGCAAGAGCAGACCTCTTTGTCAATTCAACCCATTGGTTAACAATTAAATAAGTTTATTTCAAGTAATTAATTATTCCCAGTAACGTTTACGTTGTCTGAATCTGTGTTCACTGTAAGTCATTTGAAATGCAAATAACTTTCTGTAAAGGCCTGCAGCCCTAGAGACCAATGTAGGCTAGTTGTAAATGCCTCTAGCGAGGATCATCTTTTGTAAGCTGTGCTGGGACAGATTTTTAAACAGGGCAGTGGACAAAATGGTGTGCAATAGCGTATGCCTCATTTAAAGTGCAAAATAGTTTCTGTTATCACAGAACTGTAAAAACACCTGAAGATAGTATGGGCTTCGTAAAGCTGTAGTAACAACCTGCAGTTTAAGTAAATCAGCTGCAGTTCTGATTCTTATGTCATCTCGTCGTGTCCGATATTTGCCTGCAGTTTGCAGGTAGCTGATACGTACGCACAGCTTCATGGCTGTTGCCTTCATACTGACTAATTCAGCTGAGAGCTTCAACCTGACAGTATTTTTTGCAAAAAACAATGGCTCTACCAAAAATAATATTAGAAGAAAGAAACCAAATTAACCTAAAGTTCAAATTCTTCAGAGAAAACTCTACCTTTCACAATAACTCTCCCATGTAAATAATTTTTCAGTCAATTGTAAACAATCTGGAAATTTGTGAAACATGCTATTGTCAGTATTTTCACTTTTTTTGGAGACAGAACCTGACTTATACCAAACAGATTTTTTCAGTTCATAGTAGATACTCAGTGGAATCTCTCTTGTAGCAGAAGATGCACAGAACAATTAAACCTGATACAGAACCTAGTACTTCTAGGTTCCCCAAACTAAGCATTACTTATCTCAGTCGTAAATTAAATTCATGCTACAGCCTGTGTTAAGTGCACTCATAAAAAATGCTGGTAATACTGGCAACCTTAGTTCATTGAAAGGCAGCATTCATTTGTTGAAATTATTTGCAATTTAGAATAGAGTTTTAGCACTAAGATTTCCTCAGCTGGGTCAGTCCTTTGGTCAGTCCCCTTGTCTGGGGGTGTGTTTCTTCCTCAGATACAGACCTAAATATCATTAGCAAAACTTTGTCATTTCAAAGCTGTATTGTCTTCACAGCTTTTGTTGTAACTGCAACTCAATGCCTCTGGAAATAAGCAGCAGTTTCACAACACTGGTGTTTGCACAGCGGTGATACTGCCAGCATGATTCACTCTCCCTCTAGGGCTGCAAGACGCCATTCCTGTTCCTTGTGCTGGTACAACTGTTGAAGAACCTACACTGCATGCAAATCAAAACAGTGGCCTTAAATGAACTGATCCAAGTGAAAATATGACCTTCTTTAATTTTGATTTTTTTAATTTGTTTGTTTTTCTTATCTGGATCAATTCATAAATCTGGATCACAATGCGCACTGACTGGTTTGGCAGCCAAATGAGAGGTGCCATCATTCAGTGTTGTGACAGGGTTAAGAGTGAGAAAAGAAGAGAAAGAAACTCAGCCAGTATTGCCAAAGCTGTGTAGAAAGTGATTTCCTACTTAGAGCAATTTCTTGCTTTGGCATCAAATTAAATTATCTCTGGATTGTAGAATACAGTTCATTATAAATTAAATGGATTATAATTGTGGAAATTTCTTATAATTATTCTTCCTTTTCTTTGCTAAGTAATCTTATCTACTGCCTTTTGTAACAAAAAACTTTTTTGTCAAAGACACAAAGCTGGCTTCTATCTCTCAGTGTTGTCATCAACCAAAACTTACTTAGGTTTCCTGTTACTTACATGTCTGTGGATAAAATAAAGTTATTGTGGTACAAAAAA
>VXAV01004186.1:741002-765735 GCA_013399715.1 Alectura lathami
AAGCCAGCAAAACAAGTAGCAATGTCTACAACAGAAAATAGTCTTGGCTGTCAACAAAGATGAGTTTGGAATCCTAGCATGTGAAAACAACAGCTGATTCAAAAAGGGAGACAAATTATTTTTTTAAGTCGCTGAAAGCCAATGAATATAGGTCTCTAAACACTTGACTCTGGAACCGCGAAACATGCAGGCTGAGAATTTTCTGATCATACATGGAGTGGAGGCAGTAACAGGTTGATACTGTAGGGTGGACAAGTCTTTTCATGTCATTATTTGGGTAATCTACTGTTTTACATCAAGTCCTAGACTCTCTGAAGTCAACAAATGATTTGCTGTCAGCCATAGTTTTCCTACAATTTTATCCTTTGACTTTGAAATAAATACTATTGTAATATTATAGTTTCTAGATGCAGGATAGCGGGAGCAAGATCAAAGGAAAATGAATATTTGTTGTTAAGATTCAGTGGCTGAAGGGATTATTTTTAAAAACAACTTAATACTGCAAGACAAAACCACAAGAAACCAAACAAAAGGATTCGTATGATTCACTAAAACTGCAAATAATCCTATCTATTTTTTTTTCCCCCTTTGGAAATGAAATAATTGTTTCTACATTATAAAATAGTACTTGAGTAATACATTTCTGAAATGTAGGTGAATGACTATGGTTGGTTAGCCATGTGATTATAAATGTTCCACTCAATCTGAGATATTAGAACAAATCCAGATGTCTTCAGTTGTGTCTTTAATATCAACTGATGCTGCAGTTTCACTCAGAGTCTGCATTGCAACATAACTGCATTCAAACTAGGTAAGTAACAGGTAATGTTTAGCCTGCATGTTAGCCTCCTCCTAGGATCCTCTTACGGTGTTACAAAATGCAGATTTGTGACTTGCCTTGTGGTAAACATTAATATGCTGGGAAGGGCTACTCAGAATAGTAAATCTCCCCCAGCCTGAGCTTCCAAGCAGTCTCCAAGTGCCGTTATGGAACCTGCTCTTTGTGACTATAACAGTAAGTTGATGTGTGCCTGGGACTAGGTTCGAACAAGTATCTGATTCTCTTCCCTCATGTCACTTCACTTCACCAAGATGAAACATTTATTCAAGTCATAAAATATATATAGTATATGTCGTAAGGAAAGTTGAGTAAAATATTGATCTTCTCACTAGAGCTTTTTCCACTGAGGTGGAAAAAACAGCCTCAGCCCAATGAATTTCAGTTAATCTGTGTGACATCTTCATTCTTCCCTCTCAGCAGTATTAATGACATGTTCAGAGTATGACTGTTCTTCATTCCTGAGCTGATTCTGTTTGTTTAAAAACTGCATTCAACTACAGCATTACCAGTTTCCAGCAATGGATGTAAGTATTCAGAACACATGGATAGATAACAAACTCTCTTACATATGTCAGTGTGGATTATCATCTTTGTTTTACTGGTTTAGAACCTGAGAATCAGAGGAAGGTTGATGTTTGAAATATGTCACTGGAATCTCCACGGAAGACAGAAACTGATGACGATGTATTAAAGTACTAGTTAATTGAAACAACAGAGCCATGGTTATGAAACTACCTTTCCTGTGACCCACCTTTGAAGGGAACTCTATTATCTACCTCCTAATCTCTGCCTGAAGCTGCAAACACCTCCTCCAAAGCTTTTGAGAAGAGGGGTTTATTTTGGGTTTCTTTGAATATCTCTTTTCCCTTTCCACAATGTGAGAAAAGCTGCACTAGAGGAAAAGAATGTTCTTATTCTCTAGGATCTGTCAACCTAGCAGACAGTCTTGATTCAAACCCCAGCCTATGCTTTTTGTGCACTGTGAGAGAAAAAGTGTTACTGCAGATTCAATATACTTAATCATTTTAGCCTCCTTCTTCAGAATAGCATTTAAATTAACTTTATCTGTGCTGACATTTAACGTGTTTTGATTTACATAGTGAAGTTTGAGGTGACACCGAGTGAAATGCTTCAACCTTTATAAATAGGCATCAGCCAAGGACCTGCTTCCCAGTCATTGATTATCGAAAGAAATTTAAACTGCACAAAAAGTTGGGCTGAATTCAGCCCTGATTTGCATCGGGTTTCTCCATTGGCTCTCATTCTCCTTGGGTTGAAGAAAATCCTTAGGAAGAAAATTATTGTAATGGTAAATGCATCAAACCATTCACCAGACAGTAAACTGGTAACAGTGGTAGTCATGAGAAAGTCTGAGAAGTACAGCTTTAGGAACACTTTTTTACTATTTATAAGAATATATGTCCTGAAAATCTTCACAGTTCTAATTCTAAATATAGCTTGCATTGTTTGAAGAAAGTCTCCTGTTATTTCTAGATGATGAGAACAGAAACATTTCTATAAAACCCATCCATTAACAGCCACTGACACCAGATTCCTGGATGAATTCTAAAAAGTAGATTTGCTGTAAAGGTTCAGAAGAAAGAAGCATGCTAGACACAAGCAGTCTTTACAGCCTGCCATTCTGAATTAAACTTCATCCATTTGCGTTCTGATATCAGGAATTAAACATTTTATTGCAGATCAAGTTCCCTTTGCAAACTACTTGTACAACTAGACATGAATCAATATAATTTTGATCTCAAAACTAGTGACATATTTCAGCCCATAGGGCATCTAGGCTACAAAATCCTGAAGGCAGCAACGTAGATGCTACTATCAGTTAGTTTCTAAACAATGCAACTGCTCGTTTCACTGTAGTTACTCCCAGTTTCCTCTGGATGGATCAATATAAACAACATTAGGATCAAGCTAAGAAAATACTAACCGTATGAAATAAAAGTAATGTTCAGCAGGCTAACCAACTCAGCTTCTAAATGCCTTGTGTAAAACAAAATGAATGTTCCTTTGGCAGGAGTGAGTTTCTCTTAGGAAAGTCCTGCGTGAGACCCTGGCCAACGCATAGATCCATAGAACTATAGAATGGTTTGGGTTGGAAGGGACCTTAAAGCCCATCCAGCCCCACCCCCTGCCGGGGGCTGGCTGCCACCCCCCAGCTCAGGCTGCCCAGGGCCCACCCAGCCTGGCCTTGAGCACCCCCAGGGATGGGGCACCCACAGCTGCTCTGGGCAGCCTGGGACAGGCCTACCACCCTTACCAGAGGGCCTCGCTACCCTTTGAGTAAAGAGTTTCCTCCTAACAGCTAACTGAAATCTCCCCTCTTCTAGTTTAAAACCTTTCCTCCTTGTCCTATCGCTACATGCCCTTGTAAGAAGTCATGCTCCAGCTTTCTTGTAGGTCCCCTTTAGATGCAGGAAAGCTGTAGTGCGGTCTCCCTGGACCCCAGCTCTCTCAGCCTGTCTTCACAGGAGAGGTGTTCCTTCCCCATATCCAAGGTAAACAGATTTTTTGTCTCCTTCCAGAGAGGGTACACTTTTTCTCTCATTTTCCTTCTATCACTTACACACTCAGAGCTCACAGAAGTCTTTCTTCTTGTTTTTTGTTTGTTTGGTTTTGGTTGGTTTGGTTTTTTTTTCCTACATTTTTTCAACAATCTAGACTCAAAAACCTCTGGCTTATCTATAGTGAAATTGGGCTAGAAGTTAGGAAAACGTAACAACAGCTCAGGCTTCAGAGCCACTCAGCGTAGTGCAGCTGTGTCATGACAGTAGAAGACCTAACTGGGATGATATAATTTGCTGACACAGCACTGCTTTTCCAGTCTGAAAGTCAAGGTAATATGGTTTTTACCCAAATGAGATGATGCATTAAGCTAAACTATATGAAACTGTCATGATACTGCATGAAATCTGAGTGAGGCTGAGCTCGTTAAAATTATTTACTAAGTCAAGGTTTGTTCTGAACTCATCAGATTATGAATACTCAGCCTATGAAACTAATGAGCAAGCTAATCTTATCATCTTGCCCTTTATCCACAGACTCTTTTTCTCCTGCGACTCTAGCTCTGTGCAGGTGAAAACAAATGAAAACAGGATTTGGTTAATGAGTGTTCTACTGAACTGAATCCTTCAATAGTGAATATTTCTTTAAGTTCTGTTAAGAGATGATTCATTAAGGTTGATATGGCATGTGCAACTTACAAACAGAAAGCTGCAGTTAATTGGTACAATATTATTATAAAAACAACACATTGCCTAATCAAAACTATCTCCATCAAAATATAGAATCAAGTTATTGCTTTTTCATAGTTGATGAATGCTGTCCATATTTTTGATAATATATTTGATGGTTTGGGTTGTCTTCATCAAAAATTATGGCAAGAGTAAACTTTAAATTATTGAGCTATGAAGATTTCAGTATTTGAAAACATTCATAAATGAAAATTATATGGAATACATTGTCAAAACATATGACTCCATTCTGTCACATTTTATTCAAAAAATATTTAATAGGCTTAGGGCACTCATCCAAAAAGAAAAAAGAGTAAGATGGAAAGCTGGTTTTGCATTGATAAGCACACCACATTATTTTATTGAGTGCTGCCCTGATTATATGACTGTGATTGCCCATTGCCACTTCAGTGATCAACTGCGTTGTTTAATTTGTGTATGGAGGTATTACATGCACTATTTTATCTGACATTACCAGCATAAACTTGAGAGAATACGATACAAAAAAAAGGAAGGGGGAGGGATAAGAGGGAGGTAGTCATGTAGTGAGCTGTTTTTGCACTAGCATCAGTGAATTGTGGTGTGCATTTACTTTATAAATACAATGAGAACTATACAGTTAAGAAATTTACAGCATGTTTGTGTGTTAGCGTGTTGTACATCAACATATCAAGCTTCAGAACCAAGTAGTGTATTGTCAATATTGTTTCTCTATTAAACCAAAACACAGGTACTTATTCTCTCTGATACTGTAGAGCAGTGATCTCCAAAGTGGGGTGTGCGCGCCGCAGGGTCTGCACAAGACAATCCATTTGAAGCTATTTTTTGGACCGTCATAAATAGAATACATTTTTGAAGTGTTTATTTAATCTTTCTTGCATTCTATTAAGTATCTATTTTTGGGTGCTTCACTGTGTACATAATGTGTTAGTAGAATAGTACCCGTATATAATTTATAAATAAGTATACATACATTGGCAGTACATGCTCAAAAGTGCCTTACTGATAGGGGTGCACGTCAGAAAGTTTGGAGACCATTGCTGTGGATACTGAAGTAAGAAATCAGATCAAAGTGGCAAAGCTAACCTTCTGAGTTGTTCTGCCCGTTTCTTGATGACATCTTCTCAAAGATTGCTCTCCCCCTTTTCACACTGGACTCATGCAGGGAGACGTCAGAATGGCTCCCAGGCTGGCTCTTCGCTGCTGGTGAAAGTGAGCTTCTCTCACATTCTGCTTCCTGTGAGAAGACATCAAGGGGATGTCAGTTAAAAGCTGTTGGTAGGAAACAGATGTGGTTTTCAGTGGGGGGAAAGGGTTTGAAGAGGCAGTGGATTGGAGGGGGTGCTTGTTATAGGGGTAATGGGCTCCAAATGCTCTAGGGTAACTTTCTGTGGCACTGCAGGCTGCAAATTCATGGGTGCAGCGTAGTTTATCATTCAACACGTCATCATGCTTGGCAGTGCCTTGCAGTTTTCATTTGCCGTGTCTTGGATGTTCTTTCTTCCAGAAGAGAAAAGGGGGGGTGGTAAGGATCACGGTAAAAGACACCATCTGCTCATTTAAACACTTTCTGTACACAGAAAAGTTGACAGAGGGAATTTAATTAATTTCATTACCTGGTATACAAGAATTTGTAAAAACAGCAAAGGACGGGTTGAAGAACAAACATACACGGGCGTTCATTATTCAGAAACTTGGTTTTCAGTTGTGCTATGATATATATAAACTGAATTTGTTTTATCACTATACTGGTCCACTATTTATCAAATATCTTTAGTTTCCCACTGCAGCCTCCCCTGTAAGGCAAAATTGTTAAATTATTGCTAAGCAAAGGTTTGTCATGAATCTTGTGTTTTGGGATGCTTCTCCTTCCTGCCATGCAATATACTGCTCAGCAAGGAGCTGTGCAATGTGTTGGACACAACCACTGTAAAGTCTTCACTGCAACTGTTACTTCAAGCAAATAGCTGAAATAGCAGGAATAGTAAAAATGCATTTTTTTTTTTTCTTCCAAGAGGATAAGAGGAAAGATACCCTGTAAAGGTGCATATTGCTAGCCTGCCTATAAATAGAATATGTTTCCTGGGTGATTGCAGGGAGAAAGAGAACCAACAAGTGACTTTGTAATAGTTTCACTAAGGTGAAAGTTAAGGTGGCTGCAACCAGAGCTGCATGGGAATGGAATCTAATGGACTGCAGCTTTTCAAACATTGCATGCAAGTTTTCTTGATTAGATTTTTGCTTTCTTGTTTGTCATACCAAATAAGACGTGGTACTTCATATTTTCTTGAGAGTATCTGTTAGAGAATTACTTGGAACTTTCAGTGCTATGAAATAGTATTTAATCTGACTTACAACTCTAATTAAAATAAACTTTTTATTACCTTCTGTTCTTTGTAGTAATGGTGTATTGACTTAAAGTGTTTTCAGAATCTTTACTGACAAAATTACAGGGTGAAACAGGCAGAAGTTATACCTATGTGAGCATTTTTGTGTAACTATCTAAGTATATGAAAAAAGGGATTTTTTTTTTTTTTTGCAAATGAAGTTAATCAGTCATGCAGATTTTTGCAGTATTCCAACTGTACAAACAATTCTCACTGACAGATGGGTACCAATGAAGTGGAAACCATTCAAACCAAAAATTGAGAAGCTTCCAGTAAAGTTAAATCATGTTCTTGAAGACTGTTTTCACTCACAGTCTGTGGGACCCTCCTATATTGTAGCTGTAGCTCTGAAATTGCTTTGGTGGCCCTGTCAGGTCGGATTTGATCTACTGCTAGAACTTGTGACCTGGATTGGATACCTTAGCACAATTCTGTGTTTTTCTCCAGCAATGTAAGGCACCTGAAAAAGGACATCTACATGCACTGTAAATTTTTTTCCACAGCCTGAGCTGTATGCAAGACTTTCAGAAGAAAGTAGCTTTTGGTTAGTGAGGTTTTAAAATGTACTTTGTTGACAAAGCTGGAGCTTCTAGTTATTCATAAGTCATGAGGGGAATAATTGTGACTCTGTCACTTCTAGGTAAAGACCTCTTCAACGCTCAGCCCTGAACTTTGTATTACGTAAGAAGCTTCACCAGAATGGTGGTGCACCATGTCCGTGCTAAAGAGAGTTCTGTGAGTACGCATGTAAATTCCTCTAAACTCATTTTTTCCTGTTAATAAGGCAACAGTCAGGTGCTCAGGAGACCTAGGAGGAAGACATGGCTCTCAGTGTCTCCATACAAAGCCACTGAGTATCAAGACATCTTTTAATTTATTACAGCTAAAAGCAGTTCAAGTCTGATTGTGAGATGCTGTTGGGAAAGCTGAACCAGTGAATGAATTTGGGGGAGGGGGGCCTTAATACAACAACACATGTTAAGAAAATGAATATTTATCTGCATGCAATAGCTTACTAATTCACTGTAATGTATCCTGTTTTATATGATACTCAATTTAGCTTCAGCCTTGTCTAGGCATACAATTTAGTAAGCTAAAGGAGCACAAAGGTGAAATTGTACATTTGCTGAAATAATTCTGTAAAAGTAATCTGCTGAAATAATTATGTAAAATTTATGCACAGAATTAACTTGGAGATTTTTATTAGTGGTAGAGTACGTTACCAACTAAACTGCAGTTGCAATTTATAATTTTGTCCCCTGATGTTGTTTATGTGAGGATAGTTATGTCCATATTCACAGAAGGAACAAGAAAGGTTGTGATGCATTAGAACTAAGCAAGACTTTTCTTTCTCCCCTGTCTGAATGACCGCTGATCAGGTATTTGAAGTTATTGAGTGAAAGACTGAGTAAGTAGCTGCAGTATTTTGAAACTGCTAAATTACGTGAGAACTCTGTTTTGTTTGGTCTGATAGAGGACTAATACAACACAGAGAAGTGGAAAATAGGGAAACAAGTTACTACTAGCATAGTGTCTTCCTAGCCTCAGTAAGTGCTTGCCGATTTTGGAGTAATCATTCCAGCATATTTGGTGTGTTTGTTGTTCAATCTTAAGTATGACTGATTTTATTATACATAAACTCATCAAATATTTTACTACATTCTACCAGTCTATCTTTCAAATGCATTTCAAGATTATTGAGCTTCAAAAGTCAGATAGGTTCTTTAAATGTTACTTCCTTATACCAACATTAAATGTGCTCTAAAGAGTTCTGCACTCCGTGGTTCCAGCCTCCATCATGCTTGAAAACTACTTCATGTTCCCATCTGTAATCTGTAGTATTCCAGGTGACCAGGATGCAATTCATTTCCAAGATGCTGTTGAGAGTTAGCTGTCTGAAGCCCTGCCCACAGCCAAAGAACTGTGAATTTTGGGAGGAAGACTTTGGCGGTTTCACACCCAAACAACCTAAACTTGCAATTGATGCCTTTAATATTTGGAAGCAAGTCCATGGTACTCTCATGCTGTACTCCACCCAAGCAATTTGACGTGATTACTTTGCAGAAGCACATTTCCAGAAATAATTAAGATTCTCAGAGGTTATGGAGCTAAAGATTGAGATTATCAGAAAGACGGCAAGTTTGGGTCAAGGACAACTTTTCATACGAGGATGCTGAGTCTGAACACACTGAAAATGCCACAGCACTATAAATGGCCAGAATTCTGCCCCACTGCATCTGGCCTTCAAACAGCCTTCAGGGAAAGCAAGGAACAAAGCATTTGGTTTTAAAACAAGGAATTGCAAACATCAGGGCAGAAGGCCAACAGGCACATATTGGGTGTATTTCTGATGAAGGAAAGGGCATGAGCATGTGGAGTCCTGATGATTGATGTTAAGTCTGAATGTATGCAACTGACAGGGAACCTGAAGAAGTCTATTAAAAACGTTTAAGGAAAACTAGGCTGATGCAGTGTTTTTTTTTAAGATGCACAGTTATGAACTAGCAGTTGATGTTCCAGTAAAATTGGATAAAATTCCAGCAAAATAATTCCAGTAAAATTCCAGTAAAATAAGATTAAGATCCTAGAGGAGTTTGTCTTCCTCGTATAAACTGGAACCAGAATTAGTTTCCTCTGAGGATCAAGACAGCATGTATACCTTAGGCTATTGCTTCATCTGAGTGAGGCCACTAAAAGCAAGGGGTGTAGTTACTCAGCAGAAATAACTGAAACAAATGAAGCAGTTTTAGAGGGGAGTGTTGCCTATTTATCAGTCATGCTGCCCATTAATGCACCCTCACGCCCTCTGCTGTAGATTAGCATATCTACAAGGTGAAAATATTTTCAAAAAAAAATAGCTATAACTCTGACAGAATATGAAAGACTCATTAGGCTATTTAAAATATGAGCCGATGCCATGAGCATTGTAACCCCCCTTTTTCAGTACAAATGCCTGTGGCATCACCAATCATTACATATCTTGTCTTATCAGTGTCTCCCCCGCTCCATCCCTCCTCAAAAAGAGCAGTGCTGCCACTACTTGTATGGAAGTGGGCATGAAAGGAAATCTTGCATGCAGAGATAATTTTAGCGGGTTGACCAGGAGGTGCAATCAACACACTGGGAAACCTAAGCCTGGCAAGATTTCAAGGTATAGCAGACCCTATCCAACACGATGGGGTTTTCTGGTTTTCAGTTTAGTAGGTTTACAGGAGATAATTGGTTTAAAATTAATTTTAATTACTCTCTGATTGCCTTTACATTTAAAGGCATATTTTCCTTGACTATTATGGAAAGTATTTTTGGAGAGAAATGTGAGAAGGATTTCTGGGGTGAAGAAAGTAGCTGTCCTTCTGCTCCATGGCGCTTCCTTGTGCCCTTCCTCACCAGTCTGTCGGGTACGTGCACGTTGTCCATCCCACTCAGAAATGTCACGGTGGCACAGTGCCAGTCAGATAATCCTTGAGCCCAGGCTGGGTTACGATGCAGACACAACAGTGCGAGTGGGCGGCATCAGCACTGGAGGATGGCTTGGCCAGGACGTGGGTATGCTGAGGGGAATGAGATACTTCTCTGCCAAGGGGATCAGGAGAGAGCAGGTGGCTGAAATGAATAGGATGTTTTGTGTGGGAAGGGATACGGCTGCAAACTGCTAATCGCTATGCACCCCTTTCTCAGAGCTGGTTATCAGTTACATTTACAACCCATTATTAATGATGATATTTTGGTTTAAAACTGCTGAAGAGCTGACTGTTACGTCTGAAATCTGGTACAGACAATCTGTGGTTCAGAAATAGTTGTGCAGAGGAAAAATGAAGGAGGGGGAAGGGAGAGGAGAAATAAAAAAGAAAATGCAGCTGTGCATGTTGTTAGATCAGCCTGAACGTGGCTGTCTCCTGCTTCTCCAGTTCTGCAACCAGCCAGTGCCTGGCATAAATGAGAACAGCCTCGGGATCATCTTGCCACAACACTGTGTGTGCTTTCAGCAGTCATTAGGATACCAGAGAATCACTTTAATAATGCTCTAACTTCTGCAGTGTTAGGACAAAATACAGCGCTCAAAACGTACGGTGTTTTCAACAACTGTTGGCATCTCTTAGACCAAAAATCATGGGTTTTTTTTTGTTTGTTTGTTTTTGTATTCCTGATGCATTTGTCTGTGGTCACATGTAACAGCTAAAAAAACTTTAGAATTTACCACATCTTACTCTTGCAAGCTGGTGTCCAATATAAATGTCATTTGCATTTTTCTTGTAGCTTGTCATATATTTCTACAACCTTCCCAAATTTTCATCTCTTCAGTAGCAATTCTTTTACCTATAAAGTTTATAAAAGTTAGTTTTTTGAACATTACTTTTAATGGGAATTTGAAAAGTATATATATCTTTATATTGTTCGGTCGTTTTTCATATCATTTACAGGAATATTGGTGTTAATAGATTTTTGCCTAAACATTTTATGGATAGATTTCCAAGACAGTGGCCACCATACCACCGGATATTTTCATTCAAGCTTATATTTCTGCGCCTTGAAGCTTAGAAAAACATATTTATCCAATAAAACTGAAAATCTTCAATACTACAGCAAGCTGTTTGGGCATAAAATATTACTGATTGTCCTAGTGTTAAGTTTTTCCATCTGCAAACTTGTCTGAAGCTTGGGTTTTGATTTGTAGTGCACATCATTCCCATTTTTCAAGACCGCAGTGGAGTTTTTATTCAGCCGTTTTGTAATTTGGGAATTTCAGTAAACATAGTCAATTACTAGTTTTAGGAAAGCTCTTTGCAGTTTTATGCCATGATATTAATTTGTCATCCTGGTTCCATGAAGCATTTTGTTATAGGCAACTGAATTTAATTTACTGTTGCTGAATATTAAGTAGTTTGAAACTTGTGTTTATTGTTCCAAATCACTTTCTTAATTTGTCTTTTAATTTCTGTGTACTCCAGTCTTTAATAACATACACAAAAAAAGAATAATAAAAGAATTCCTCTATAATTACACAGACACAAGGGTCTGATGGTATATGTGTGCACAAAATATTATTACACTTTAGTGAATCCATCATTTTAAATACATTAATTCTCTTTCAGATGCTCCAGTTAAGTTCTCCTCATTTACTTAGCTAGTTTTAGCTTTTATGGCAATATTCCGTAGTCATCTGTCTTCTTGAAATCCATGAGAGGTGAACGATCCATTTGATGGTTTCTGTGTGGGAACGGTGCTGTTCAGCGATGACGGTCAGAGCATGCTTGGCACTGCACCAAACCTTGTGCTCTAAACAAGCCAATTCCATGTGCATTCTCTTGTTCCTCCTTTTCACTGCCACAGTGGCCCCCACATGACAGTCTCCAGGCTGCCTTAGCCCCATTTCATAAACAGTGTCCCTGTCCTACTAGGTAGAGCTTCTCAAGGATGATTTTCCTGCACTATTGCTCCTGCTGAAGGGCTAGGGCGCAGATTTATTTTCAGAAAATGATATTTCCTACTGTGATAAACTTATTGAAAGGCATTACAATTACCATAAACTCCTTTTAATCGGGACAAATTTAATTTGCATACTGTTTTATTGGGATATCTCTGCAGATAACCTAATGACAGTGAGTAGCAAAGGCACCTGCTTAATAAGGATGGAATTAACATAAATAGCACTTACTGAAAAAGCACTGAGGTAGTGCCAAGAGGTGCTTAATTAGAGGCTAATATATGCAATTTTGCAAAAGTTGCCAAATGAAAACGAAAAGGATTTTTTTCCTGATTACTACAGTCTTGAAGTTTCATAAAGCTTTTGTATCTGTGTGTGTGTGGTCTTGGTGGGAGCAAGTATTCGATTAGAACATAGACTGTTGTGTGGAGCACCCTGTCTGACAGTATATACTCCGGTTTTTGTTTGACAATTTATTGAAATTTGTCTATGTGTAAGTAACTTCCTATAATTTAATTACTGCAGTTTACTTACTGTCTCTGATATTATATTCCATTTTGTAATAGACTCCTCAGAAAAATGTGACACAAGAAGCTATTTTTATGTTCTGATATCACCCTCTAGATATGATGAAAGTATAAAGTATTGGAGTGCCAAATTTCAAGGAGTATGCAGTCATTAGACTTAGAGATGTCAAAGATTAAAACTTCAGTGGCCTACCGAGTGACTATGCTTCATTTAGGTAGGGGATTTTCCGCTTGCTATCCAGTCCTGCACTAATCTGAAAGTCAGTAAGCCTGAACACATAAAGTTTTAAATAGAGGAAAACTATTTGCCAAATTACTGCTACCTTATTGCATGCATTGAACTGCCTCGGATTGGAAGAGGAATTTGCAGCTGCTGTGTTAAGTAGACTGCCAAAATCTACTATTAATGTTCAAAGTATTTAATACTTTTTTGAAAGAAAACATTTGATAGTATTTGAAAAATGCACACAGAATACCTGGAATTCTGGTATGTCAGTTTCTCATCCCTCATCCCATCATGTCTTAACTACTTTTGTTACAAGTGCTATTTAATGAAAACCTAGCTAACATCTAGCTTTCATTTATTTATGATCTCCACTTAAAGAATGCATGTGTAAGAAATAAAATTTAAAAAAAGCGTAGAAGGAACAGGCCCAAAGATAAAGGGTAAAAACACAGTCTGAAAGGAAAATAAGAAACCCATTAATGGGTCATGAGGTACAAAATACATGAAGCATTTAGAAATTTAATCTGTTGCTATAAAAATAGTTACCTATAATCTTGATCCAGCAGTGCATTTTACTGTGATTGTAACTCTGAATACTTTAGGGTTGCTGTTCAAATACTTGTTTTCAGTAGAAATTCAAGTGCTTGCCTAAGAGCTCTGCTGAGCTGGCTCCTAAACGTTACTGTTGCCTAACAGCCCCAGCACCCATTGACTACAGAACTTAATTCCTGTATGTAGTCTGTTTCTAAAATTGTTTTCTTACTCCTCAGTATAAAGATACCCAAAACTAGTGTTCACTCTCAATCACAGCTCTTTCCAGGCTGACTCTTTTTTAGAAGATATTGTAGCTATACATTTAAGCTAGCTATATATCTAGTGAAAAATATAAAACTTCCTATCTTCTTGTCTTCCTGATTTCTCATAACACTTGATACTTGTGGCCAATGAAGTTTGGACTGGAGGAAAGGTGGTCTTACTGAGGTAAAACATTTTGTGTTGTATTTTGAGAGCTTTCTACCATAATCATTATATCAGTAAGGATGGCGTCTCAACTTCCAATTCAAAATAAGAGACTGCTTAGCTGAAGAGTACACAAGAAGGATTTGGATTTAATTCTAGTGCTGAACGAACTGAAAATATCTCCTGTGAATCATTCAATCTTTGTGAAATATAAAAAATAAACCAGAAAGTGGCATAGCCCTAGCCTGCTTGGAAGAAAGCCTTTGGAAACGCCAGCATGAGAGAAGTCTGTTTCTGATATATTTCTCATTTGTAATTAAAAATATGATGGAAATCCGTTCTGGTGCAATTTAGAAGCAGCGAGTGCATGGAATCATGTCTACCATCTGCTGAAATGCTGGTGGCATTATTAAGATTGATGACAAACCCCCTAAAGTGACTATTACTGAGGAGTGCTAATAACACCTGCTACATAAACTCTGTGAAGCCAGTAAGTAAACTGTTGAGACAAAGCCACGATTCTTAGTTGATTCTCTGCAATGCACCACTTCACTAAGAGAGGATTTCTCAAGAGGCTGTTAAAAAAGCACTATGGCTGCCTGGAACCTGCTCGTTCATTTTATCCCCAGACCAGCTCCAGAGATGCTTATCCTTTTCATCTGTTACAGATAGTTTTGCAATAAGATGGTATTTTCATTTGGAGGAAGGGTATAAAATAACTCTGTTATATACAGAGAACAGATGCCCTGAAAAGAGCTGCTTGTAACTCTGAAGAAAAAGGAGACATATTTGCAGAATTGTCATCTCAGAATGGGGCTCTACACAAAGAGGAAACACCGAGGGGCTACATTCTGTCTTTAAATTTGTATTATGCCTATAGATTTCACTCTTAATTACCAAAACTCCCACTGATTTGCTGTTTATCACCCCCGCAAAACCTGAGACAGGATCCCTGGTCTCACTACCTAAAAAGCAATGGCTTGAATATATGAGCCAAAAAGGGAAATTATTTTAATTGTTAAGGGGGTTTGGCATACATTAAATTATTGAGCTGTTTATATTATGCCCCATGGAAGGAGTATCAGTTATATGCAGCTTGTCATAAAATGTTAATTTTCAACATAATGGCAGTTTTTAGAGTACGAAAATGAATAGTTGTGCTAAATCAGCAACTGGACAGTGGATTAACTGGACAAGTACCAGGCAAGCAGTAGCAACAGAAACTCTCTTTCCTAAATGAATAATGTCCATTTCGACTGGTACTTCTTTGGAGGACAGGATAGTTGTGTGTTTTAGAAGCACAGAAGGAAACGGAGGCCATGCTTAAGTCATGTGGCAGTGACCAAGTATTTTTTAAAGAGCTTTCTGGGTAAAATTGTTTAAAGTAGGCCAGCTTACAATATCTACAAAAGATAAATCAAGATATAATTTCTGACACTGTGAAATAAAAAACTTGGCAGAGGTAAATATTAGTACATTTTCCTAAAGCAAATTGAAATAAAAGCACAAACAACTCAAACAGAATTTATCCTAAGTTGCCTCTAGATGTCCAGAAGTCGCTGGCGATACATTAGGGGCAAAACGTGCACAATGAGAAGTCCTGCTTTGTTACAGTTGTGTTTAATGCACAATGTGCTAGAAAGAGCAACAGCAAAGCAAGGGAGACAGTACAGTCAGCATAGCTTTGTAACCAGGATTGATAGGCTAAAATTTTCAGGTTTGAAAAAGTATCATAGATACTATTTTCCAAATCAAAGCGATTTAGTAGCCAAGATTAACAGCAGACTTCTCTGCTATTACATTTATTCATATATATTCATAATATATTACATATATTATTCTCTGCTATACAAACTCTGCCATAGATTTATAGAATGCTATCTCTGTGCACAAGAGACGGAAATTAAGATTTGAAACTTACGAAAAATTAAACACTGTAGCCTATCTATCTCTCCTCTTGCTTTTTTCACTTTTCTATTTACATGCATATATCAAACATTTCAATCAAACGTGATTGCTTGTGCTTCCTGTTTTTGTAGTAATTGGAAAGCAGTTTTAGCACAACAACTAAAAAACATTGTTGTAAGTAATCCAACTCTATTTTAGCACAATAAAATTTATTTAAAGCTTCTTCATTGTACTAAACTTAGTAATCTATTTGGTACGATTGTAAAAGGAACACTACTGCATACTACATTCCCAGACCAGCTCAAAGGTTATATTTTTGTTCTTTATTAACATTTTACCTTCACCTTATGTAATTTTATAATTCTCAGTGTTTTCTATGCTTACAGTGGAAATTGAAGAGCCATTATTTTACTGGTTAGTCTGTCTGAGAATCTCATTGCTACTCCTGTTAATTGTAGATATGGAATTGGAAACGTGCTATTTATTTTGGGTTTCATGAGAGCATGTGTGGGCTTGGGTTTTTTGTTCGTTTATTGCAGATTCACGGACAGGTCTAGAATATATGGTTTTCTTTGCACCATCTCGTGGAGAAATTTACTTAGATTCAGAGACATATTGGATTAGACCTTTTAAAGTTCTTAAAATATCCATGTATGCCTCTGCCTTTAAGCAAAACAAAATAATGATTATGACAGTGATGTTTTCTAACATGACCATTTTGTGCCTTGTATTGCTGCAGACAGTTATATTTGTCCTTTTCCACAGTCATCTGCTATTTCATGATTTTTGTAATTATTTTAAATAGCTGGAAATTATTGGAAATATGCTATGGCACAAATCAGAAAACAAAGATAATAAAGCAGAAACAAAAGTACTTGCAGAGAGTGCAGAAGAAAATGACTTACAAAATTAGTAATAGTTCTATTTCATGGTAGGCACTCTGCTTTAGCTGCACATTCTCACATACGCCAGTCTTCTCCCTTTACTCTCTGTTTTCCTTCCACAATATTGCCTGGCTTCTAAGATTCAATAATTTTCCGGTAACGCTGAGCAGGTTATTTCCCAAAGTCCACTGACACTACTTTTAGAAACAGGACAGAAGAAGCATTTTCCTTTTCTTGTTCATGATGCTGAGGCAGATCTGGCTGTTGTAGTCCCGAGCAAAAAGGAAAATGCAGAGGCTTAGTCCAGCCAAAGACAATCCAGCCTTCAGTAAGAGCTCCAAACAGTGAACACATTTTAAAGTCTTAAATGTGTTTATTTCCATTAAACATACACTAATTTTAAAAACTTACACTCTGGTTCTCTTTCAAAAGTACAGTGAGCAATGTGTGTTCCAGCGCCCTTTGCTTTTTATTTATCCAATAATTATACAGGGCACACCAGGTGAACCTTTTAAGTCATTTGTTCTGCACCTCACCAGAAGGATGCATGCTGGAAACTGTTCATAGAATCACAGAATGGCTTGGGTTGGAAGGGACCTCAGAGATCATCTAGTTCCAACCCCCCTGCCGTGGACAGGGCTGCCAGCCACTAGCTCACTAGATCAAACTGCCCAGGAACCCATCCAGCCTGGCCTTGAACACAGCCAGGGATGGGGCAGCCACAGCTTCTCTGGGCAGCCTGTTGAATTTAAAATCCCTTGTTAACTTTTTTACTCAGTGATTTAGCTCACTGTTTTATATATATATATATATATATGTAATGCTTATGTTTTTTCAACAAGTTCCCTTAAGCACATGCATTTTATCCAATATACATTGTGTTTTTAAATTACTTTTTTCCACAATACTTCTATCTATAAAAGCTAGTAAAATCACGTATTTTCAGCATTCCGTATTTTTAAGAAATAGCCTTTTCTTTGGTCGGACACTGGGCTGAAGATTGAAAATGGGTAATAAGAGAGAAAATGCAACATATTCTATAAAAGAAGATTAACACAGAGGTTGTAAAGATGGCATTATGTAAGAGATGTAGCTACAGAGAATTTGAGATGAGCTAGAAATTATGGTAAATGATGGAGACTCTGAGACAGTGGGCGTAACTAGAGCAGTTCTCTAAGCTAGTATCACCAGGCTGTTTTCATACCCATAGTCCAACAGTGATACTTATTATTTGTGACAATACTTCATAAAAACAGCTTCAGCAAAAGGCAATGCACGACTTGAACAATTCTGGGTATACAAAATTCAGGAACTGCCCAATTCTGAATAACATCAGCTATTCCCTTCCTATTCGTCAAGTCTTACTGTTGAAACAAGCATACCATGACATGGAAGAGAGAGAAAAGAAACAGGGCTAAAATATGACAGCGGTATTTTCTTTTCATTTTTTCCCCTCCATTTGCTAAATGCATAGAGGTTGCTCAGCTGAAAGATAACATGGCATGTTACCTTAAACCTAGGCAGAAAACTTCTGAAACAGGATGCCAACAGTACATAACTTTTTTTGAAAGACTCAAAATAGCAAAAGATGTGACAAAAGGGAGAAGACACAGAACTACAGGAGCACAAACAAAAGCATGAGAGATCTTGTTTTTAAAAAGGATCCCTGAAGGATCTCTACTATTAAGACGGCTGAGGTAGTACGGTGTATTTAGCAGGTCATTTCTACCTTCCGTGCTCTTATGGTGACAATGGCATCTACCCATATACAGGTATTACCTTTGCCTTGGACATATGGAAATCAAACATATTTTATGCTATATTTCTCTTTGACAATGCAGGCAGTCTTGCACTTCCATGAGGATTCAGAACAGTAGCACGAAACTCCTGAGTGCAGTTATTTTGGACCAATTTACTTCAACTTCTTGACAACAACTTCAGAAAATGTGGTGAGTCTATTTCGCTTTCTGCTGGTTACTGGCAGACAATAACACTGCTGTTAGCAGTTTGTTCTTATACAGATTGGAGGAGAAAAGCAACAGGAGTAGACACATTGGGGGTTTTATTTCCCATAATTGATGGTGTATTGAAATAGTAAGTGTGAGTACACTTTGGTGCAGGCGCTTATTTAATTGTTAGCTAGAAATTGTTCGTTTGACATATTACACATTGTACTCCGCAACAGCAAGCAATGTCTCCTTCCCTCCTGTTTAATTTACAGATCTGTTTTTGCCTGCATACCACCTGTTGATTTCTTAGACTTTATGTCCTTATTTCCTCCCTAATCAACTTAACCTAGACGTTATGTTTCCCTCCCAGTGCTGTTTCCCAAGATGTGCTGGTAATGAACACATTTAGTTCCCATCTTTCCACTTCACTTTCGTTGCTTCAGGATTTGATTAAGATGCCACAGGCTGCTAATTTTTTTCCAGATACCAGCAAATAGAATGACAGTGAAATGTTTTAAGATGTGTTGCTTTCTGCCACAAGTGACAAATACTACAGAAGAAACTACAGTACTCAGGGTACTAAGTATCATCTATGCAATATTGAAAAATAACATTAAACTAAACATGAAGTGAAAGAAAGTGATGCCAATGAAACTTACCTTTCCAAACCTCACTTTCTGTCCACTGACCTTTGAAAGGAGGCGTGTCTTTCCGAGTGCTTTATGGTCACTTTCCCACAGAGGTTATCAGGCTCCAGTGCCTCAAGCCAACAGGTCAGAAACCACACAACAAATGTAGCCTCGGGTAAAGCAATGTATTTACTGGTTATGTGTCTGCAATGAGTAGAGATGATTTTCCTGATGACCCAGAAAGCACAAGTCTTTATCCTCACAAGCAAACTGTACAAATCTCCATGGACATCACATGAAACTTTAAAGTTAGAAGGTTTTAACTTTATTGATCATTGCAGACTTAAAATTGTTAAATGTTACTTCTACAACATCCAGTCTCTAAGAGATTACATCTTTTAAGAAGAGCGCTTTCATGATTTTACTATTTTTTCTGCCTTTGCTAGGAAGCCTCAAGGGACATTTTCCTTATCCCTCCATTCTCTTAATGCACTTACTTAATAGCACACAGGATCAGCATATGGAAGTCAGAGTTTCTCTACTTTTCTCTCCCTTTTAAGACTTGAGCTAAAGGTTAGTCAGTCTGCCGTAACCCTAAACTTACAAGAAGGTAACTTCTGCTAGACCAGGACTTTGAGAAATATTAAGAACTTCAAACTTCATATCTGTTCAGGATAAAATTAACAGCTTTTTAAAAATTAAGTTAGCCAGTTTCTTTCAAAATCTCATTTTTCTTATGACCAGCCTTCTTATGACCACCAGAGCTTAAAATACACTGTGGAAAGTAAAATGAAAACAACACTCCCCTGTATCATCCCAAAAACACTCAAGGAGAGCAAAATGAGACTACATTGCATTTCATTCCTCACACATTTGTATTGTTTCATCAGTGCCATTTTCAATCTTGCATATATAAACAGATATCCCATATGCTGTCACTTTTATTCCACTACCAGAAATAGCTTTATATTAGAGTTAGAGCACCTAGAAAGAAAAACACAGCCTGATGCTCTTGCTGTTTCAGTTTTCCTGAAGTCAATCAGCTTCTCCTCTGTTTGCTCCATACCCAAATTACAAGCTCAGCTGGAGAACTTCAGTTAGCACAAAATAAAGTATTTCTTTTGAACTTCACTGGTGTTTACTGAAAGAATTAAAGGCAAAACAAAGTCATATCTGCAGTGACACAGGTGGGAGTCCTGAAAATATTTCATAAACTGTCAGAAGCTGTGCATTACAAAAACATCTTTTTGACTATGCACTTTTGTCATTTCCTAGACTTTTACAATACCTCTTAAACTGGTATGTGAATTTCCCCTGCATTTATCAGAAAAGCGCTTTCAGATATTTAGGCAGATATTTAGACTATTTCAGATATTTAGACTACCCAGGAAGTTCAGTCATCTTAGGAAGTAGCACTGGATAAACTGTAGAAAATGTTTTTTCTGTTAGCTAACTGTATTCCACTAAAGAATCGACTCATCATAACAGATGAAAATTACCTCTTTAAATTAAAATACAAGTGAGAAATAAACAAGCTAAGTATCTTTTTAATAGAGGGACACAAATAATGTATGGAATGGAGCCAGACAATAATCATACAAAAATGAGATCTGCACCTGATATCACTGCAATTTGTTGAGGACAAGTGATCCTAAAAATAATCCATCCTTATCTTCAGCACATGATGCACTGATGAATCTTAGTGGATTCTGAATAAGCAGTAAGCAACAAGAAAATTTTAAAGCAAAAAGAACGATTTGTTAAATTTTAATAAAAAGGTGACTTCCTATGGAAATTTTCCTTGAGGTCGTATGATTATCTTCCATCCTATCCCGTTCATAATAAAAATGCAGTCTGCTCAATAGTATTTTATATGTAAGTGAGATAAAAAAAAAAGCAAATTTTATTTCTCATAAAGAAGTGGGGACACAAAAGTTTCAATTTTCCAACTGATCTGTCCTTCCTTTTTTTCTAGCAAACTTTGCTGTTGCAGTAACTCAAAGAATAACACCTCACTGTGAGAAAAAGTAGATGATGCATAAATTGATTCCAGCCTTTTAAGGTGAGATCATAGTACAGATTGTTTTCTCTGCTGTACCCATCTCCAAATAAAGCACATAAGATGGCAAAGCTGAATTTAGGGCAGAGGAATAAGAGAGTTCTCAATAGTATGTTAAAATAATGTATTACAACTTGCTATTTGGAAAATGTTCAAATATTTGGCATAAGCATACTTAGTATTTAGACAACTAGAGAAAGTAGTGACAAGGGCCCCTGGAGAAATGCGTTCACATGGGCGTGATGGTGAACAAGATTTGAGAAGCTGAGTTTTCACAAGTGTGAATCATTTGTGCTGATTACAAATCCTCAACACCTTAAGGAGAGCAAGCACGTTTTCCAGAAAACAGTCACCTCTGTGTACACACTGTTGAAGAGTAACAGCAAAACTAATGAAGAAAATAGCTCAGAAGAACTGAAGAACTGCAGGTGATGCACTCTAATGGAATATGAATCACTGAAAATTCACTGATTTAACAGGAAGGAATAGAAATACTTTATAGAAGACCATTATATGTACTGTCAACATCTAAGACAAAATTTCAGTGTACCTTGCAAACTGTAAAAAGCCAGACCAGTTCAAAGATGAGTTAAATGTGAACAAACAGAGTGCAGAGAGGATTGGTTTCTTCAGATGACTTCTAAGATACAGAAGAAATTTTCCAAAAGAATGTGAAATTTTAGCAAATACCTGTTCTTCGTCCCATAGACAGCGCGTCCTTTCAGTGTGGAATCTTTTGGTATTAGAAAAAATGTTACGAATCCAAAATGAAGGAGTGCATGCTGTTATAAAAAGAATGAGCTACAAAATAGATCAAGCCCAAGTCCACAAGGCTGACCATATATCATTCCCATCAAGACCAAGGTTTTTAGCAAGGGTAACAGTTTGGCCATCCCATGCACTCCTTACAATTCATTTCCACTTGTCCATAAAGAAATACAAATGATGCTAGTGCGAACAGAGTGCAAAGACCTACAGCTGTAGTGAGGTTTCTGTTCTTTTCAGCGTTACATCTTTGCTAAATTAATATAAACGTTTTGTAGTGTTACAGGAAAGAAGATGCTGCTTGTTTGAACAATGCTAATGAAGGTCTAACCTTTTACATTAAACATCTGTTCCCTTCGTTTACTTTCTGGCAGCACTTCATATGTTTTCTGCAAAGGACACAGTTTAATGAACATATACCAGATTATTTAAATGAGTGATTTTAATAAGTTCTTTGAACAGGTTTCTCTAAGAAGTAAGCATGAAATTACTTTCTTAGTTCAGATGCTGTAATGTATTTGAAGAAAAACATATATAATCACTTTCCAGCAAACACAAGCTTAGTTGCATTAACATTGCAATGTTTTGGAGTGCTAATGAAGTAAAGTAGTTGTTCCATGGAAATGAGAAGTCAGTACAGTAAATTGACGTATTAATACATTATCAATTCATAAGAAACAGTTTTTTCTCTCAGGAAAGGGGAACATATTTTTCATTTGATCTGAATGGAACAACAGTTTATTTCTAAATAATGGAAAGATGTGGACCTGCCTGATACCTTAGCCTTTTTTTTTTAAAGGCTCCAGTAACAGACTAAATCATTAATACCCCTAAGAAGAAGGAAATACATCCAAGTTCCTGTTGGATAAACTCAAACAAAGGTAATTTGACTTGACCAAGTGATTTAGCTTCAAAATTATTAAACTTAGTCCCTCACTCTATTTACTCTTTCATGTATTCTCTTATTTTAATATGAAGTGTTAATTCCACTCAGGGAATTAGGATTGGACATGGTAAACATAGAGCCACCAGGAAGAAAAGTCTGCCAAAAACCAAAATACATTTGAGCTGGGCTATAATAACTTCTGCTTTTGAACAAGTGATACGGTTGATCTAATTCACTTAATGATTTAACATTACCTAATTGCCCTGGTTTTTCTCTATTGATTTTATACATACACAAGTAACAGCACTGCTGTGGAAATGCAATGTGAATAAGAGATGTTAGAATGTTTAATCAGGGAAATTTTGCCTTCTTAGAATAAAAATGTACTTTAAGTACAGAATAATGTAGTAATACGGACCCTGGTCTTGCAAGTCTGATTAGTCAAGAGACAGTCTATTTAAACATGGTTACGACGGTTGGCAGTCTTTTTCTGAGCATAAGGCTAATGAGCACATTCATTTATGCATAAGGTAACTTTATTAAAGGTAGCTGGCACAGAGCCTTAAAAGACATTTTGTTTAATTTTTAAAAGTTCCACTGTGATTTCCGTGGCCTTGACTCAGTTTTATAAATAGCCATTTCCGTGTTCTAACCTTCCCTGTTGCTTCTGGGTGAAGTCGCTATGAAAATGCAAGGAAAATACATAAGCTAATTCTCTATCCTTCAGTCCCCTTGCCCATGGAAATATACTGTGGCTGGAAGAGGTCAGCTCTTAAGCAATCAGTTTGCTAAAATCTTTGCCTAGCCTAGCATTACGCTGTGATATGTTTTATTATATCACCAGTTACTTGATAGAGCTACGGTCAGAATGTACCTCCAGTGTATACATACTACTTCTGGTGGAGAGGTATGTAAACTCTTGCCAGTTTCCTCCTGTCATCTGAAGAAGATTCATGTTTTATCAGCTTGATAAGATCATTTTATTTTTAATGGTCCTCATCACTGTTACAAATAAAATAGTGGAATCTTATCAAAAGGATATTTTGCTCCTTAGCCTGTTGCTTCGCTATGCATTGATGCATGATGTGTGTCCCTGGCTCTGAGAGGCAGGCAAAATTTTAAAACTCCGGCCAAACAACCGACAGGACAGAAAATAGTGAAAATACTTACTCTGAGCCACATTTTCACACGTGCAAAAGCCTTAGTTGAGTAAGGTACATTCCATTGGGAGATAACCCCAGAAGCAGAAACTATGGGGGCTGACCCACACTGCAGATCAGGGCAGGTTCCATGTGAGCTCTTGCATATAAGTGTTATTCTGCTGAGACTTCTGGCTATGGATACTGAAGGGATACTGCTTTTGACTTTGCGTCACAGTGGATTGATTCACAGCTACATTTATCCACTGAACTACCATTGGTTGCCTACAGAAGGTAGATTAATTCTAAGTAACTGACGTTGACTTACTGGACTTCGGTTAAGTGCAAGGAAGATGATGGCTGTAGCTTTCATCAAGCTGCTTGGTAAGGCCAGGCTAATACTATCTACATCATAATAAAGGACAACAGATTTTATCTTGATGATGTGGAAAAACAATGGTTATTTTTCATTGTAACAAAAAAATAAAAAAAGAGTGTTCAATACTGAAAATCAGATTAACAATACAGGAAGGTAAAAGACCTGATGGTTTTTTATTTAATCTCGTTTTTATTTGCCAATAGTTACGAGGCCAAATTCTTTTGCCACAATCAAACCAGCCACAGTTATTTACATTTCAAAGATCATCAGTCAGGTGTCAGTATTTTGCTTCCTAAGTAAGTGAGATGTTAAGATTATACAATTGTACTGATTAAANTTTAGAATTCTAACTTTTGAAGCCTTTACCAGCAGGCTCTACATTTTAGTTTATTTACTTCACATACTGTGCACAGTAAATGTTAAGAAGATTTTTCTGCTCTTCCCATACAGTGGCATTTTCAAATGAGCTTAGGCAAAATAAAGGTGAAAGAAAAATGCAGTACAATTACTCATATATGTAT
>VXAV01004186.1:780157-793545 GCA_013399715.1 Alectura lathami
TGGGTGAGATTCCAGGGTCATGGCAGGATTCAACTGGACTGGATGACTCTCTGATTGGTCAGTTATTATGAAATGGAGAAACTGCATCTGGCTAGCTTACTGGGAAGAATGTATTCTAAGTATTTTAATGATTATGCCAAAAAAGGTTCGTTATTGTGAAGCTCGTCAAACAGGGAAGTCAGTGAAATGGGAGGTGCATATGCCTGAACCTGTGCTGTTAGATGTACGTACTATGGGACCAAGCAGATTCTGTTGTGAATTTCTGCATGTCTGTTGTTGGCAAATGATTGCAAATAGTTAAGGAGAAAGGCAAATGGCAATGAGTTCACAAAGACAGAAATTCTCCTCTCCAGCTGACGCATTCTTGCATATGTACCTCAGAGCTTCTCCATTTCCCTCACTGGAAGATTTAACAAACACTGAATCTAAGTAAAAATGGGTCCATGATGACACTTATACTGAAAAATACTTTTGTCTTAGTTTGGATTCTGCTGATTGCTCTGTAATTTTCCAGAATTTTTGATATATATGTTTGAGGGTTTGTGTAAGTTTCTTCTGCTTCTTTCAGGTATGTGTTTTTTTTGTTGTTGTTGTTGTTTTTTGTTTTGTTTTTTTTTTTTTAATCTTTGAGAGTGAGATCATGCTCTGAGTATGTAGGGACAGTTGCATGTTCTAAAACCTTGTGAAAGCCAACACTCTTACCATGTTTCCTCTGATTTATAGTGATCTTTCTGGGTGTGCAGAGAAATGAGTAGGAGATATCAATTGTTTTGAGATTTTCTTTTCCTTTTCTGGATCCATTCAGCTACACGTGGACTTCCACAGCTTTCAAAAAGTACGTTATTCATTCTCTTTTTATTATAACTTTTAAATAACTGTTTCCTCCCACACAGAACTGCAGAGCAGGTACAGCTGCTTTGTACTGGCAGTAGATTTTCTAAAAAAAAATAAAGACTTTGAGGAGTAGGAGAGTATGATAATAAAAGGGCATTTTGAAAGGGAAGCTGCTAGTGAGTGTTTCTGCATAACTGTCATCTGCTGTTCTGCTGGATGTGCCAGAAAACTAGAGCCATTTTCCAAAGTGATAAGCTTAACAAGAATAAGGATACTGTAGTTAAGGGACCAGTTTGTTGCCTAGGGTTTGGCAAAAGCTGACTTGCAAAAAATAGCTGTTATGGAAAAGATTTAAGCATTCAGCTTCTAGGATTCCAAGGTGTCTGCAACAGATCTGGGCTTTTGTTTTTTTTTTCCTAATGTTACAAATGCAGTGTGTTCTGCAAGGAACCAGTCTCTGTGCTTTGTCTCCATTCAATGTGCAAGAGCACATTCAGAAGGAGTAGACAGCATTTAGTACCTCATATAAATGAATCTCTTTTCCTCTGTATCAAAGGACTGAACTTGACTGCTTTCTTCTGTCAACTTCTTGGCTTTGGACTATGCTTCTCCTCCTGAAAGAGGAGGAGATTTCATTCATAACAGTACCAGAAATAAATTCTTTCTTCTAGGCAGCATTGGCAATATCCCTATCCAGTAGAACTCTGAAGAGAGAATCTTGACCCTTTCTTGGATGAATAACTGAGTAAGTAGGAAGAAATAATGGGAGGCATCTGCTTTTCAGACGGTTTTTATGAAGTACTTGAAGTCAAAATTAAGCTAGAGCTGAACACTATTCACTTTCAGATTGTTACATTTACATTCAGATACATCCAAAATTGTACTGTTCAGTTTCCAATTATGTGCACGGATAGTCAGTAGGTTGCACAAAATTAGAGTGGAAGAAACTCAGCAAGAAGTTTTCAGGAAATGATTATGAAAAGTTCTGCAGGTCAGAGTAAGAAGCACATAGAATGGGACTTTTAGAAGGAAAAATTGAAGGAAGGAAGGTTTTTCAAATATCATTATCAATGCAGATAACAACAATACTAGTAATTTTTAACCTGGAGGAGTTCTACTAGGGGATGAATGTGACATCACATAACTGAATAGAAAGAGCCTTAGCTAAATCAACTCTGAACAATCCTTGTTCAGCAGGACTTTATAGTCCTACAGTGATGAGCTGCTGGAAACAGAGCTAAAAGCCTGACATTCAGAATCAATGAAAAGCATACATCAAGCACTATTGAGTAAAACACACACAAATCGTTAATTTGTTTTGTTGCTGTTGATGCCAGTTTTCATAACTTCCTCTTCCTCCTCTAAAATTTCCACTTGTTTGGATGAGATAGTAGGTAAGTGGTAAGAAGTGCCACTGGGACTGCATTTTTATTTACATCACTATGTTGCATCCCAAAAAATAAGGTTACAAATGCAACATCAAAAAGAAAAAATTAAATATTCTTAGCCCTTCTAGTGCACCGTTCTTATTTCCTGTCCCAACAGAGAAGGGGATTAGACGTTATTGTAAGGACAGAATGGTTGAAAAAATTGTCTTTTTTATTGCTTCACTCGGGTTGTTAAATGTGACTGTGAGAACTGCAAAATCAATGGGGTGCTTTCTTTTATACCTGAAGCAAGCTGTGTTGTTGTTTTTTTTTTTTTTTCCTCATGTTATTTAGATAGTGAGGAGTNGTGCTTTCTTTTATACCTGAAGCCAGCTGGTTTTTTTTTTTTTTTTTTTTTTTCCTCATGTTATTTAGATAGTGAGGAGTCATAGTGGCCTCTACAACTGCAACATATGGATATATGCCTAAAGTCTCAGGTTGATTCAGTATGAATACTAGTTAAGATAACCTTGCATATAGGGAGTACAGTGCTTTTTACTGAAAATGTCATTTAAAAGCAAGTTTACTTTTTATGTGCAACTTGAAGTACCTTGAAGTAACAAATCTTTAAAGGTTTTGTTTGTTTGCTTGCTTGGAGGCTATTCTGGTGTGCCTTCTATTGACTTACTCACAGTCTTGTGGCTAAACGTATAGGCTATTACTTTGTTTTTCCTTTGGGTCCAACTGTGACTCCTTATGACAAATGAAAATACGAATTTTACCATATCCATGTGATGCCATATTGCTTCGCCCAACAGGTTTTAATGATAAATGGCTTTTCTCTCCCATGTCAGTTATGTATCTAGTTTAAATGTTGTTTGTTTTTTTTTTAGCAGTATTTTTTACTTCTTGTAACACAAATTCTAAATACTTTATCACTATTGTTTAAATCTGTCCAGTACATCTATACTGTCAATTATATACCTACTAATTTAGCCAGACCACATACTGCTAGGAATTTTACTTTTGTCTTCAATGATTTTCCCTGTTCTCTCCAATATGCAATATGCTGGCGTAACATTTATTTTTTTCCTTATTTTTATTTTTATTATTATTATTATTATTTTCTGGTGAGGGGGAATTCTTACCCTGCTCTAGATATTTTGTTTGCAGTTCTGAATGGAAAATATCATGTGATGTATGACTCAGTGTTGTGACTATATAGGCTTGTGTTAAGCTTGCTTGGACAAGTGAACTCATTTTTTGTGGAGCACCAGTACTTTGAGTATGGCTCTTGAAACTTGTCAGCTGTTTGCTGCCTTCCATATTTTATTTATCTATCAGAAAAATTACATCTCATTGGCTTTCACACAAATCTGTTACAGAATATTTACACGTAAGGTCCTTCATTTCACTAGAAAAATTTATGTTCAGAATGCTTTTTCAACAGGGAAGGCTACTAATAGGGAAAAGACTAACAGGGACTAATGATTCTGTCTGGCTGTTGTTGTTGTGGTGTTGGTGGTGGTTGGTTTTTTGTTGTTTTGCTTAAGGTGTTGTGTACAGAGTGAAGTCATTCACAGTCTAGGATATTTAGCTACCCAAGGACTACAGCAGTAGTACCTGAGGGTTTCTCTTATAAACTTCAAAATAGAAGTCTGATTTATACAACAGTATAAACTTTTAAAAGAGAAAGGGAGATAAGATAATGGTAGGACACGGGGGAATGGACTAAAACTGAAAGAGGAGAGGTTTAGGTTGGACATCAGGAAGAAATTCTTCACTGAGAGAGCGGTGAGGTGCTGGCACAGGCTGCCCGGAGAAGCTGTGGCTGCCCCATCCCTGGCTGTGTTCAAGGCCAGGCTGGATGGGTTCCTGGGCAGTTTGATCTAGTGAGCTAGTGGCTGGCAGCCCTGTCCACGGCAGGTGGGTTGGAAGGGACCTCAGAGATCATCTAGTTCCAAACCAAGCCATTCTATGATTCTATGATAAGGCATTAATGTGCAACATTTTTGGGAGAACTGGAAAGTTTGTATTATGGAAACCTAATCAATCCTCTGTGCAACCAACTCAGTCTTTGCCCTAATAAGAAAACAGCCCAAACTGGCAATCAGGGAAGTGCAAATTCATAAATGGAAAAAAAAAAAAAAAAAAAAGACCGTTCCAGCCTGCATAAACTACCTCAGATCTAGAAGGCCCTTCCCCTACAAACTCAGGGTGCCGCCATTTTATGGCAGGGTGCTGTCATTATGTCCGCCATCAAAATCTATTCCTGTGCTGGTCTCATGGGACCAGTGACTAGTGCAGGCACAGATGGGTCAAGTGAGGAAGCCTTGGTCTCTTTGTGCAAGGAGATCATTGCTTTTGACTGTCATTCCCTGCATGTTTTTGAGTAGTGCAGTAGGCTTTTTCTAGAGTGATTGCACTGTTTTCTTTCAAAGTACTTTATCTTAACTAGACTCAGATGGAGAGATATTTGGTACTTGGCTAAGAGCTTTGGTATAGATTACGCATTCTGCCTTGTAAGATGTAAACCATGGAGGCCCTGGGAGCAGGGCCCCTCATCCCGTCCCATGTGCCCATGACCCAGTTAATTGTGATAAAGCTGTTCTGTCACCAACTACTCTCAAAACACATCTGTGTTCAGTTTTGGGCCCCTCGCTACAAAAAAGACATTGAAGCCTTGGAGTGTGCCCAAAGAAGGGCAACAAAGTTGGTGAAGGGCCTGGAGCACAGGTCTTACGAGGAGTGGCTGGGGGAACTGGGACTGTTCAGTCTGGAGAAGAGGAGCCTCTGGGGAGACCTTACTGCTCTCTGCAACTGCCTGAAAGGAGGCTGCAGTGAGGTGGGGGTTGGCCTCTTCTCCCAAGTACCTGGTGATAGCATAAGAGATAGCGGCCTCAAGCTGCACCAGGGGAGGTTCAGGTTGGATGTTAGGAAAAACTTCTCTGAGAGAGTGGTGAGGCGTTGGAACAGGCTGCCCAGGGAGGTGGTGGAGTCTCCTTCCCCGGAGGTGTTCAAGAAACGTGTAGATGTGGCAGTTAGGGACATGGTTTGGTGGGCTTAGTGGTAATGTGTTGATGGTTGGACTAGATGATCTTAGAGGTCTTTTCCAACCTTAATGGTTCTATGATTTGGAAAGCTGTGAAGCCGACATCATCTAAATGCAGTGAGTTGGAGTGTTTTAAAAACACTAGCCCCATGAGTGTGAAATCAAATATATTTATTTTTATTTGAATAAATATTTTATATGCTAGGTTTGACATCAGTTGGCTACTTACAGTATCTGTACTCAAACCCTCCAGGAACAGAGTGTTTGATTATAAGCTCTCTGCCCTGGAGATTTTGATTTTGTAATGTGTACATGGGGCCTAATGCAAAAGTGCTGTAAATATCCCTGGAGTTCCTGGGATTGGCCACTATAAATGAAAAATAAATAAATAGTAAAATGAGACTGGTCCCCAGATTTCATATTCAATCAGTCTTTTTACAGGCATTGTTATCCAGCTTACTCTTCTTTATGTAAACAGATGCCATGAGCATGTGACTACTAAGAAAAATCGTTTAGATACGAAAGAGGCAACAACAGAAAACTATGTGCTGTATGTGATTTCCATTATATCAATGCATCCATAGTATCCATTTTTCTTCATATTCATCTCATTATGAAAATTCTTATAGAAAAGAAAAAAGATCCTGAGAACTGTTTTTGTGTAGATTTATTTTCAAGAAAACAAGAATAATCAATTTAATGGCACTGGATTTAGATAACTTACTGGGAGAAAAAGCACACCATAAATTCAAAATTTGACTTTATTATGCCTGTAGGGAAAAGACATTGAAGAAAAAGTCTTCTAGTTAAAAAGTTGGAATTAGGGTATTCTGTATTCCATTTTTATTAAATAATGCAGTTGTTGTTACTGACACTAGTCACTGCTGTACAGTGGTAACACGTTATACTGGTCCAGCAGAGCTGTACAAATCATACATTATAGCCTGTACATAAGCCTCACTACTTGTGTACTCACTCTGCACTGGGTTTGTTAACATCCTTACAGGCAGATTTATGTCAAATGTATGATATATAACACATGAGTTGTTTAGGTAAAACTGTGTATGTATTTATTTTCTAAATTACAGTGTTGTTTTCATTTTTGTGACATCTCTCACTTTTTAGAGACTCCAGGAATTCTCTGAAATAACACCCAGAATTGTTGAAAGTAAGAGACTTCCTTCAGGCAACAGTATCATAGCACAGATTTCTGACAGTGTCTTTGAGCACTCTATCACTTGAGATGTTAGCTGTGTGCATGCTTATGGTGTAAGGCCTCAAAATATAAGGACATGAAGACTTTTTGAGTACTTGAAAAACAACCTCATTAGTAAACCATTGATCCAGCTAATTATGTGATAAGGGAAAAGAATTGGTAGAAAGCAGTAATCTACAACTCTACTGTTGTTCACTTCACTTGCTCTATCTTGCTCATCCTAAAGTTTTGAGATGCAGACTTCTTGCTGAAGAGCATTTGTGCTTCAGCCTGATTGAACTGTTAAAACTAATCATGGAAGAGCTCCAGAAATTTTGCTCATGCAGTTGTTAGAAGAATTAAATTATCTGGAGCACATATTGAATTGTATGTGAGTGCTGTGGTAGAAAAAAGCCACCTGGAGACCTTTTTTTCTGGGCTATGTGACAATTTTTACGTTCAACTCCACAACCATACTACAGGAACATAAATATCAAACTATGTTAACTTGCACACAGTTGGAAAATATATACTGCATGAGAAGAATGACATTATTTAACAGTACTCTACCCACAGGTTATGGGTCTCATGTGGATAATAAACTTGAACCCTACACCATATCCAGTACTACTACTATTGAAAAACTTGTCTTTTAGAAAAGTTTTTAGATTGTGTCCCAGCTACATGAAGAAATTTAAAGAAAACAGACCAACAAACAAGCAAAAATCCACATAGGCTTAAAAGCCACCTGGATTTAGAAATTTTTGCTTTGTTTCTATTGAAACATTAATCATCATTTATCCAGACAGAACTTGATTTCTTTTCAGAGGAGTGAAAGGAGGAAAAAAAAAATCCAAATCTGGTCAGCATTAATCATCCTTAATTCACCAAAGCAGTCATCAACTCTGGGGTAGTCTCTGCATTAACAAGGAAAGTGTTTGTGTAACACAAAAAGGTGCCATATCATCATGTTTGGCAACGTGATAAGTGATAAAAGTTAGAGGAAAGACAAATTATTTTGGAAAAAAAAGTTAGTTGAGGCATGGAGGCTGGGGAGGGGAGTGAAAAGTACAATAGAGACCGTTCAAATATTGACAATAGAGACCAAGAAGAGAAAGTCAATTAATGAGCTGCAAGTTAAGAGGCATGCAAAATATATATATATTACAATATATATTAGAAAAATAAGTATTTCTGGTTTATTTAATAAAATTCTGCAGTCTTAGTGTATCACTAATACAGAATTCACATTTAAAATCTCAGATTTTAATGAATAGAATAGGAAATAGCTAAAAGGTGCCATTAAGTTTCATGAAAGACTTAGGGCAGCCTTAAACACATGTATGGAATTAAGTGTAAGAAAACCTCATTTTATCTATCTCTATTAGGTATTTGCAATGGATTTTTTAGTCTAGGATGAGTCAGTGTGATTAGGTAGCATTAATAATTTCTTAAAGGGTTTTTTTTGTGTGCGCCTTTCTTTGATTTCAGGTAGTCTTTACAATAAGGTTGCTGCTTGGTTAGATATTTCAGATGCTGTCCCTTGTGCATCCTTTTTGTCCCTCATGTGAGTAAACAGTAGTTCTGATAAACTGCACTTTCTTTCTTGTTCTTTTTTTTTTAATTTTCTTTAAACATTGTAATCTGGTTTAAACAGTTTAACTCACTTAATTTAACACTCCAGTCAGGGTTGCAAGATGAGATCTTGGACTTTATTTCTTCATCCACATCAATCTTTCCAGATGAGTTTCAAAATAAGACCCTGAAAATCCTGGCTCTTACATATTTAAAATTTTTATTAAAAATACTGGACATTGAGACTGATTCCAAAGATAGGAAGCCAGAATCGTATAAAAGCAGTAACACAGATCTCTCTGTACATGACATACAGCTCCTACAATAAATAGTTGAAAAGATGTATTTTCCCTGCAATATTAGCATTGCACTTCATGTGATAACGGTGCTCTGCTTTTCCTGTGATGTCAGCACATGTTCCAGTAGCCAATCTCTTTAAGATAAAGAGGTTAGGGTGCTTTGAGGGTGTACCTAAACCCTTCGCCTTACTAATATTTGTGTTTTGAATGAAGGTAACTGTAAAATTCACAGTAATTAACACCTTTATGAATTCTGATGTCAAATCCTCATATTCTCAGAAATCAGAGTTTGGAAAAGCTTGGAAACTGCAGCAGGATGAGGGATGAAATAAGCAGAAATTAGAATACATTATAACTAATGGGGCAAGACTTAGCAAAAAAAAGAAAATGAACATTTGGGTTTTGCAGTCCCATTTTGTTCCCAGGCTAGTTTTATGCCAGCCCACTGTAGACTGGAGCAGTCTTGGAAATATTCTAATCCCTTCCAACAGGCCTCTAAATAGCTGCCAGCCAGCAGAGAAGAGATAAAGCTCAGCAGTGTCCCTTGTGGTTCCTGTTCTGGGGCAGGGAGCTGGAGGAGAAATGTGAGCTTTGTGCCTGCCAGAGGGGCTCCGTAGCAGTCATCAAGAGATTCTAAACTGGAAAAATTGAGTTGGTTTGGGGTCACCATGTGGCCACAGGAGCACACGGAGATCCAGGCAAAGTGGAGAAACTGAGCTTTTTATTCTCATGTACATATTTGATGCATTTTTTGCTATCTGGTTTAGAGATAAATCCAGGCATGAACAGAAAGGATCTGGTCCAACACTACTGGATTGCCAGAGCACCAGCAGCTTGCTTAGTGCTGTCTAGCACTGTATGACTTACTGACAAATTCTTTGATCGGGTTGTCAAGCTAACCGTATGATTGGCTTTAGAGGAATGTGCCAGTTTATTAGTTGGACCAAAGTTTTGATTGATTAAGACATTGCCAATTAAGTGAGCTTTGAGTTTAGTCATCTCAAAGTGTTCTTCACTTAGAGCAGCCTCAAGGCTTGCAGTGACAAAAAGACCTTTATTGGATTGAAGTTCAGGAATTGATCTTCAAACTGTGAACAGCTGTATTAGATCACTTTGGAGCTTTCACTCACCTCCCTGGTGAATATGCCAAGAGAGACAAAGTTGCATTGTACTCCAGAAATGTTAGGAACTTGGCTCCAGGTATAAGATGCTTCTCAGTCTTCTGTGGTAGTACGTAAGAGGACGTAATTTATGCAATGTGTCAAAACACAGTGGATTTATTTTGACTATTGTGATACCTCTGTAGTTCCTTCAGTGCAGCAGCATTATTGTTCTGACAACAAATTTGGGTACCTAGTAGGAAAAGAAGACCAAAGACTTCCACACTGCAGCTTTTCTTCATGGTCCCTACCCATTCTGGCACTCAAGCCATAAGCAGAAATGGGAATGATTAATCCTTTGCATTTATTTTGTGTCTGCAAGGGATTAGGGATTGCCTTTTCTCCTTCCTCCTCTGTTAGTGTGCTTTGTAGACATCCAGGGGCTGCTGCAAGTTGTGCTTTCTTTCCTGTCCTTTTGGGAGGGGTGAAGAGAGAGAGTGCATGGTGGTTGCCAAGAATCGCTTTTACGTGATTCCAGACCCTTGTGCTACCTGATGTAAACGGCCATAGTGAGGCTGCTCTCCAGCCACCTGGGCTAGGATTTATAGTTAATAATTTCATGAGCAGCAACACAGTTCCATCAGGTACAGTCTTCTGTAAACTCAATGCTGACTGCCTAGACATCATCTGAGAAACACTCCACTGGGCATTGGATTCTACTGTTCTCAAAGATGTTCCAAGTTCCAGTGTTGATCGATATTGAAGTAGCACCTGCCTATAATAAAAAACATCATAAGGAGAAGTAGGGGTATTTTTACAGGATACGGTGGAAATTTTCTTGGACAGCTGTGGTATGTTTGAGATACAAGCTGTTTGGACTTGGCTATACAGAAGTACTGTAAGAACCTACTGAATTAGAAAATGTCACTTACATGGCTGATCTGTTGCCTGCTTTTGGCAAAGCAAAACGTTAGTAAGATGTATTTTGTGAAGTTAGCAGCTGTGTCACTTGTCAAGTGTCACTTGACACTCTTGGAAATACTTGGATATCTGCTGATTAATATTAATATATTGTGTGCTGCTGTTTATATGATCAGTTGCCTACTTTCCCTGAATGTCTAACAGTCCTCTGGGAATTTGTGCTGTGTTTTTAAGTCATGCTAATCAAAGGTTGGTATACAAAATATTTCTGCTTTCAAGGGAACTATAGCAAGCAGGAAATATTGAACATGATGAGCTGTGAATCAGTTTGTGTGCCATCTATTTCTTTATGCCTGTTACATTTCTGTTCCTGTATAACAGTAACCATCATAAAGTAATTCTTCAATTAATTTTTGTTTTCAAGGTGAAGGAAAAAGTAAATGTGCAGCCTGAAAGCAAGGACAAGAGTCACTCTTCTCTAATTACCAGTTTGAAATTTTGATGCTTTTCTGGTTAGGATACTTTTAATAGGCACACAACAAGACTGCAGTTATTTTGTATATTGGGAATTCATTGTTAATTCTCTGCTTCATGGTGCTAATTATTAAAGCCCAAGTACTGCTTTTAGCATGATGACATTAAATATACATGCTGTTTATCCTCCAGTTACTGCTCAGAAACTAAAGTGTCTTGGATAATTAGCTTAATTCTTCTTTGATTGTTAGGTTAAGACAACTAAAATCTTCATTTTTTTTTCAATTTATTTAATTACTTATCCCTTTTAATTTTTTATTTAAGTGTGTGTATATTTTAATTACATAGTGATTTTGAACTAGGGATATACTTTAAAGGGAATATTAAGACACCTTTGGAAGTATTGGATGGTTTCATTCTCTGGTAAATTAAACTAACAATTTTAATTGCAAATAAATAAATAAAATTATTTAGTATTAGCAGTCCATGCTAATTGTGTCCCAAGAAAGATAAAAGTTGAGCGTGACACCGATTAGACGACCAGAAGAGTCAGCAGAGACCTAGAGAAAAAAGCCGATTCAGCCATTTCATGTGCAGATACTCTTGGCAGAGGACAGGAAATTTTACTGCAAAAATCTTCTGCAATTTAAAAAAAAAAAAAAAAAAAAGGAGGCTTAGTATAGATTGTGTGATTCAATATGGCTCCTAGTAGCTCGTTTTCTTCGGATGGAGTTGTTATATGTGTCACCCAGGAGTCAGGCCATGTACCTTTTAATGGGTCAGACAGACTTATGATCTACAAAGTATAAAATAATAAGATATATAAAGTTATGCATACTAAACATATATAAAGTTTTAGTCACACTCTTCCTCTGACGAGTGGTACTTTTTGGAGGCTTTTTCCAGTATCAGTTTTTTCAGTGGATGTTGGGAATTCATGTAATTCATATTGTGGATAAATTGAAGTGGGGTTATGTGATTATACCAATTTCTAACTGCAGGGGGTGAACTTAAAACATTTCAGGCATAGCTTGATGATCCTCACAAGTTACAAGTAAATAGCATGCAACTGGCCTTTGAAAGTCTGACTGTTTTTGTGCTTATGTCATCCAGTTTGTATTCTTGGTTCAATAACAGTGCAGTCAACTTTCTGCAAGTAGACGTAGAAGAGGCAGGAAAATGTCAGGTATCAGAAAGCAGAAAGCCTGTGCTGTGATGAAAGAGCTAAGTATAATTGTTTAAACAGAACTATTACAGCAAATGAAGCATTGTTTACGTAATGAAGCAGAAGTAGTTCTGTGATTAATGCCTTAGACAGCATTTACATTTCTAACAGATGTCCTGTACTGACATCATACTGACTGAAACAACTGTCATTTAATAATGAAATGACATAAAATGATACTAAAAGTTTATACTAAGAATGCATAAAACTCAATCATATATTTTCTAAAATAAACAAAAATTCATATTTTTTATGGAAAAACCTTTCAGTCTTTTGGCACTCATACCAACAGTAAAATGGAAAGCATCAAAAGACCTTATGATTTTCTCATCAATTAATCTGGAAATCGGAGAGGCCTTCAAACTAAATTTTCAAGGAGATACGAGCTTCCAGAAAGAAGTTGAGAAGACAGAGAAACTCTTTGTAACTGCTGCTTCAGTTGAACCTCTAGGAATACTTTTTACCTTCTTGATATACGAATTTGTATGCCAATGTTCAGAGAACTTTGTACACCAGAATATATGTAATGTACCCAAAAGCATACATGCTATATTGGAAATGTCTCTACCCTACAATTACTCTTTTGTTGAACAAATTCCTTCTGTCTTCTACTTAAATACTATGGTATTAGAAGCTGACTTTCATTTTAATGTAATTTTTACTCATAACCAAAAGGGTGTACAAGGTTCTTTTTTAGTAAAAGAATCATCATTTTCCTTACAGTTCTTTATGTTCTTCCTTTTTTCAGACTGAGAGTTCAGATAAAAAATAGGAATTTGTTTAATGTTGCAAAGTGCCTACAGGCTTACAGCCTGTAATTTAATGTTTTATTCATAGTTTTCCTATAGTTTTCCTCAATAATTATAGTTATTTGTTGATCTTCATACAATTCTTTTCAATATAGCTTTGAATTTAAAATTAACTACATTAAATTTTTTGCTGGAGATTCAGGATCAGCTTTCCAGTCATAAAACCAGGTATCCATATGCAACTCACAGCAGCCTTTTCTTTTTTTTTTTTTTCCTAGCAAAGTGCTCAGTTATATGAATTATTTAATACTTTTCCTTCTTCTGTTTCTGTTTGCCAGGACCGTTTCCTTTCTGTAGATACAGTAATGCCCTTGATTTGTTTTCATACATACTTAGTCTAACTTGGGTACTGTTTTTGTGAGCTGCCTAAAGTTGAGTGATGAAGTAAATAGTAGTGAAGGTTATAAATCAGAAACTCGCCATACAGTTTAACCTGCTCTGCAGTTTCCACTGGATTTTCCACTGGCTGAACCAAATAGCATTCTGGTGCAAACACTGAACCAGTGCCATCTCGTGTTCGTGTGGCACTGTTTTGGC
>VXAV01004186.1:812328-829460 GCA_013399715.1 Alectura lathami
ATAAAATGATAATGTGGCAATGTATAACTTTATTTCCTGATATTGACATCTAAATATTTTTTCCAAATCACTTTTAAACAGCTGCATAGTAGAATTAAATACGTACAAAAGACATGAAAGAATCACTTACATTCAGGTATTGGGATTGTAATTTAACAGAAAAAATCCTTCTGAAAGAGGAAAGCTATTCCTCATCTCCAGCAGAGAACAGATGCTGAGAGGGGACAGCTAGCAGCGGTCAGTAGTTTGTAAGTGTGCATGCCAGTAAAAACTGTTTAAGTAGTTATGGATTTGTAATAAAATTAATAAGAGCCCTGTGGTGATAGCTTACAGAGGCAGCTCTTCTCTGAAAAGAATGCATAATTTTCATAAAATTTGAAGTCCTTTTTTTGCAAGTTTAGGAATAATTTGCATTTGCGAGTGAAATCATGAGAGATTTTGATGATGTCGAGCTTTTTTTCAGTCAATATCACAGAGCTCTTGTTATCCAAACATCCTTCCTTTACCTTTTGTGTGCTAATTTTGCTCAGTTCAACACAGAAATACTTATGTTCAAGATAATCAACATTATATAGTGCTTTGTTTTGAGTGTTCTTCAGAGTGAACCTGTGCTAAGAGCGTGGTTACTTCAGGTTGGGAAGGTGCTGTTTTTCCAACAGACTTTTGAATTAAGCATTCAAGATTGTAAGATATTCAGGTACATTAGGTTCTCCTTAAGGTGCTCCTTCACCCAAGCATGCAGTTCTTCAAGCTTATACATGCAGTTTTGAATCTCAAATTGGCTAGCACTCATGTCTGGTTTTGTAAATGGGTCTGGGCTGCCTGTAATATTTAACTTTATTTTAGCTTTCAGTCTGTATTCTGGATTTTCCAGATCAAGACAGATTTAAGCACAACATCAGGCCTGGATGAGGGAAGTTTATCCTATTATCAGTTTTATTCATATTCTGACTAAATAAAAATGTAATGCAGTGTTACTGACATAATTTGTGATGCAGATACATACTCTCCCTGTACTTACAAAAGAAAGTCCTGTTAGGTTCAGTTCCAAACAAAATGCTGAAGGGTGAGAATCTTCATGTGAATACAGAAATACTGGAAAAGAATGCTCCCGGGGGTCCCAAGGATTTTCTCAAACAACATAAAGCAGAAAAGAAAAATTGAGAAATTCATATTGTAAATGTGTTCTTTTGAGAATTGGCTCATGGCAGAAATGTTTGCTGGGAGGCTCTAAATCTCCGTCTTACTCATCAGCTTATGAAAAATGATGGTATTTAAAAGGCCCAACTGGTGTTTAAAGATATGTAAGGCCAGAAAATCAATTTGTGAATCATGATAAGTAATGGTAAGTACCAGCAGCCTGGCACTTTGTTGGAACTTCAGTCTTTTTTTACGTATGTTAACAGCAGAGAGGGTAATCTCAGGTTCACTCTTTCAATTCAGAAACTGAATTCCTAAAGTTATAGATCTACAAAAAACAGAAAGAGCTCTTAACTTCTTTCCAGTTTGTTTGTCTGTGAAAAATTAATCCAAACAAACAAATTATTGTTAGATTGCTGTTACAGTGAATGTAGTTAATGAATATGAAAACAAGCTGAAACGCATCTAATCAAATTGAAGTAAAAATGTTGTTACTAAATGATAGTGTTTATAACCAACTTTTAAATAGGATGACATCAAATATTAATTTAACATAAAGTGTAGTCAGAGTTTCTCCTGTAGCAAGGTCAAAGATGAAGGTTTTCTGTTTTGTTATTCACTCCCACAAAAAGAGTGTCACAATTCAAACACTCTTTTGTTTTATTCATACCTGGAAATCAATTAGCCCTGGTTAAGTTAGAGGGAAGACTAAAGCAGCCGGCTTTTTCTCTCTCTGTTCATACTTCTTGCAGATAAAAACAGCTAGGATTCTGCAGACCTCTTGGATATACTTTTTATGACTGGTGTCAGGGTCTGGCTTTTTATAATTTTAGCTGCTCATCTACTCTGTGTGATAGTTACAGTTAAAAAACACTTTATATGTTTTCCTATTCTACGTGATCTGTATGTTTACATGTACACGTTTTTGATACAGTTCTCTCTTGAAAAATCCAGTATTTGTTGAGAGGAACAGGCATTCAAACCCTGATATTACCAGGCTGCTGAGGTAAAAAGCTTCACAGCTCTGGTATCTTTCTTCTGATGACAGGAGTGAACGTTATATCATTACTGATGTACCAAGGACAGGAATGATAGATATATTAAACAATGCTGCTGAGATTCAGCGTAGTCAAACAGTGGGGATTTATGGTTGCTCTGAAGCTATTGGACACTTCTTTTACAGTACAATAAATTTATGATCAGCCAGTCTCTTCCCTGTCGGATGAAAGTTTTAGCTAACTGCTTGTGTTTAATTTTTCCATAGATGGTTAAAAAACAACCTAATAAACTTTACAGTTTGGACATTATTACCAGTGCAATATTTTACCTAGTTGTATTAATACCATCCTAGGATAATTCTATATCCATTTACAGCTATGTGTTTTACATACTGAAAGTGAAGCCACAGAACTCATTTTAAGCACAAATTCTGTCCCTTGGTGCCTTAAAGGTTTTTTGTTCATGATGTTTTGTGGTGGTTCCTTTTCTTTGTTCTTTCTTTTCTCTTTTTCTGCTGCTTGATCTTCAGTGATCTTTGTTGTAGTTAGGTATTTTAGTTATCAGGGTGGCAAGTCACTTCAGGACACACTGCTTCGCTAAGTGATCGCTCTAAAACCCAGTACATCCGGTGGAGGGGGGTATCGGCATAAGGATCCAATAATGCAGAAACAACACTATTGTGTTCCTGAGACACACACTAAACAAAGGACTTTTGTGGATATAGAATATTAAGTAGCAGCATTGAATCAAGGTGAGGTCATTTTCATTCGTAATAATTTTTTCATATGGTGGCCACGTGGTTATACAGAGTGACATCCACACTGACAGGGAAGAGAGGAACAGTACTGTCAGAGGAAGGAACTCTGTCTATGCAGGCTTGCTTCTGACTGCAGTGCTGCCCCCTGAAACACTCCGTGATGGGCCAAAGGGAAGAACATGCTGGAAAATCTTTTCTGTCCCCTTTACATCTCCTATGCATTTTAGTATTATTTAGCTGTAGTTTTACTTTTACTTAGTGTCAGATTTCAATATTTACCGGAAGTGGAAAAGTGACTGAACAATTATTTGTGCGAGAACAGAAAACTATATGTTATCTGTGATCTCTAGTAGAGTGTTCAAATTAACAGTCTCAAAATGGTTAAACTTCTTCCAATCTTCAGGTCAAGGCACAATCAAATACCCAAAATGCAGTAATGAAACCTGTAGATACATTTACTCATGTATATATCCGAAGCATTACAAGACAAGTATTACCTCAATGTGTTGCTTTCACATGATTTTGACTGAGGTATTTGAAATCCAGGTATCTTTGCACCTAGCAAGAATACATACATATGTTTAAGAAAGAAAGGCTGTTTGCAGTTTATCTAGAGAATATAAACACGTAACAATTTTTTTAAATCTAATTTTATCTCCTGAATAGTAAAACAAATGAATAACCAAGAAAAAATGTGAAATCAAAGGACAGTGGATGAAATTCAGAACATTCTTAAGTCAATGGAATTGTTACTGACTGCAACGAAGCCCATATTTTACCTGATGCATTGAAGTTCCAACCCTTATGAAAATGCAATTGTAGGTCATTAATCATAACCGTGTAGAGTTACACTAGTACAAAGCCATACATTAAATTCTGATACAAAAAGTTATTGTTTTCTCTGTACCCAGGGGAGGATGTTGGTGATAGTACTCACACAAAAATGAAATACAAATGGGATGTCTTATTCAAGATGGAAAATATATGCTGATTACAGCAAGAAGTACTGGTATTTTTTCTTTTTTGAGAGAAATACAGTTATGAAGCACAGCCTAAGCCTGAGCCTAGAACCATTCCCTTGGTGGCTTTACATTTTCAGCAGATGCCCTACAGCTCTTCTACCAGCAGCCGTTACTTCAAGGTTAAGACACATGCAAAGCTAGATGTGAAATTAATATAGATGACTTGAAACAGGAAGGTTATTTTAAATTGCCACTGTTCACAAATATGTTGCTGTTTTATGAAAGTGTGCACTTTCATAAAAGAACTATGAAATGCTCATGGTAATTTGGACGAATTTCCTTCTGATAGCCAAAATACCACAAGTGTGTATTAAATAATTTCTGAATCATTGTGTTTGTTCTTCATCTTCCTTTGCAAATTATTAAGGTACAAAATAGATTATTTTCAGTTTAAAGATACTGCTTAAAATACCTTAGTGGACCCTGACAGTAATTACCCTATTTTTGATGCTATAGAGCTATAAAACTGTGGAAAAAAAAATAAAATAAAAATCCAAGGGATTATTCTTCACAGGATGAAAAGTAATATACTCGAAAAATTATTTCTCATATTAAACTGGGATGGGGGAAGTATACTGGGAATTTAAAAGGAAGCTCTCCATTCAGGTGTAACTATTTAAAGAAATCTACAAAATTTTGATAGCATTTGTATGTAATCTAATTCACCAGGAAAATATTTAAGAAATGCACAAAATGTGAATTGTATTTTTTTAATGTATCTTGAAAATGTTGGGTCACATTTGAACTGTTGCCAGAAGCATGAGGAGACTATGCCAAAGTATTCTGAGAAGGCAGTTAGAAAAGACAGTTGTAATCTAGACTAACTATGAAACTCTTCAAGGAGTTGTACAGTAAAATAGAACAGAATATGTGCTGTGACTATCCAAATAATTGTGCTTTGTTTTCATTTTAAATTTAACCATTGTCCTCTGGTTTACATACTAGCATTTCTGCTACAAGCAGAATGATTAAACAGATGTTATACTACCCTGCCTTCATCATCAATGTAGATGCAAGACTCACACTACTGTCTCAAGTACAAAATGCTCTGGCTGTGAACTCTTAGAGGAAGAAGCCAACAGTTAAGAGAATTTGAGAAGGTGGCAGCAGTGTTTCAGTGTAGCCAGACAGATATTGAAATGCCATCTAGCAGTGAAATTCTTGAAATAACCTGTGGGACAGAAGCTCTTTTTGATACATGCAAATATGTATGCTACTTCTCTCCAAAAATGTTGTTCTTTTAAAAAATGCACATTCTCATGATGGTGGCCACATGGACAAAATCAAGCAGAACAGACCACTTAAATTTCTGTGCTGGGGAACAAGTCCCTCCAGGATGTGTTTCTGCTCCTGCCCAATTCAACTCCCTTTTTGTCATGCTGCTCAGACAGCTTGTGTATCCTGCTGCTGCAGGTCTGCCGTCACAGCCATGCTCATCAGTCAAACTCAGGGGAAGGCCTCTGAGATTTCAAAGTCTCCCCGATTACACACTGAGCCAGCTTCAGGGGGCTGGTACAGTTCTTAGGTAATGTTTTCCCCCTCTGACAGATCAGCAAAAATGCCTTAAAGCGTACTTTATTATTCACATGTTTTTACGAATGATTATAAGAAGTTAATCAAAGATGTTGCCATGACATTGCCTCCCTCAGTGAATTAGGGTAGTTCCCATAAGGTAACATCTAGAAGCTGCTCCAATATATTCACCGAAATGGGTACTGGTGACGAGTGGCATCCCTCAGTGATCGGTACGGGACCTGTGCTGTTTAACATCTTTGTTGGCGACATGGACAGCGGGATCAAGTGCACTCTCAGCATGTTTGCGGACGACACCAAGCTCTGTGGTGCCGTTGACATGCTTGAGGGAAGGGATGCCATCCAGAGGGACAGGCTGGAGATGTGGGCCTATGCCAACCTCATGAAGTTCAACATGGCCAAGTGTAAGGTCCTGCACCAGGACTGGGGCAATCTCAAGCACAAATACAGGTTGGGTGGAGGGCGGCTGGAGAGCAGCTCTGAGGAGGAGGATTTGGGGGTGTCAGTTGATGAAAAACTCCACATGAGCCAACAGTGCGCGCTTGCAGCCCAGAAGGCCAACCGCATCCTGGGCCGCATCAAGAGAAGCGTGACCAGCAGGGCGAGGGAGGTGATCCGGCCCCTCTGCTCTGCTCTCATGAGACCCCACCTGGAGCACTGCATCCAGTTCTGGGGCCCCCAACACAAGAAGGACATCGAGCAGTCAGCAGAGGAATGACAACAGAATTGACTTGCATATGATTGATAAACTGCATATGTACAGAATTCCAGCTCTGCCCACAATGTCACCTTGACCAATTCCACATTCCACTTAGAGCACAGGAAAACGCTACTTTGGTGCAACTGGCTTGAAGAGAGGCCGCTTGTGAGTGTGCAGGCTTTTGGTAGGAAACCTGACTTTCTATCCTTCATTTATACTGATATGCTGAAATAGGATGTACTCTGAATAATTTTAATGACTAATTCAACTAATGGTCTAATGGCTTTGGATTTCTCTCTGTTCTGTCACATTATTTCACCACTGTGTGTGCCCATGCCATCTCCTCTGCAATCCTGGAGATACAAGCTACTTCCCTACGCCTGCTTTATCTCTCTGAAGTCAAGCCATTAGGAAAAGGCAAGAACTTGTTGCAGCCATATAACATCAAAAACACATTTCTAGTTTGTTTTTTTTTTGTGGTTTTTTTTTTTTTTTTAATACTGGAAATAATAAAGATTATTTAATTAATATTTTCTCTATTTTTGTCTTTGAGAGGCAAACTTCAATTAAATTTTCTCAACAGTTATATCCCATCTGCATGCTCTGGTGTCTAATAACTCACACGTACAAGCTCCAATCTTTCCCTCACTGAGGGCACTAATAATATCACTTCCTTCTGCATAGCTGTTAGTTGCCTGAAAATTTTGGACTGTTATTAGCTAACAGGTTTACACTTCCATTGAATCTGGCTGAGGTTAGCCAATGGGATTAAAAACAATTGTTGGGAGGAGGGCAAACAGAGAAGCAAAAATGCTAATGCAGAGAATTATCACGAAGTACTTCTTAATATCCTTAAGAAATAAGACTGAACACAAAAGTGCTAGTGATACGCTTTCACCTTGCATTTTCATAACCTGTCCCTTATGTATGGTGACTGACTGATGTGTGCCCTTCTTTATGGAAACTATGTTCATGGTGTCTTTGAAAATACTAAAAGTTTTGATCTTCCGATGACCACAGTAATCTTTTCTTGGCTTGCTTTCTTGCTCAGAAAGCATTGAATTCTGTCAAACTTATGAAATTGGGAGTCCAGGACTTGGGAGATGTGAATTTGAGAACTGCTTTCTCAGGAATGCTTTCCTACACTAGACAGAAATAATACCCTTGGGTTTGTGAAGATCATGTAATGTTCTCACTGCTTCTCTGTTCTGGTAGTAGTCTTTTGACAACACAGGATTGCTATTTCCACTTCAAAATAAAGAGCTTTAAAATGACCGTCCTCTCTTACATCTTACAGCTTTGCTGCAGATGTTTTTCCTGTCTAATTGTACCAATGTGAACTTTTCCAATAGGAAGTCATGAAGTGAGGGATCTTCAGGTAAGCGGTGATAGATTTCCCTGGCACATGAGGACAATGACCTAATTTTTGTCGTCTTCATTTTTTATTATCCAGCTGCTTTATGATATAAAATGCATGTGTTTGCAGGTAACTAGTAAACAATATGGGTTCTGCTGCCAGAGTGAAAGTTAATTTTTTTCACCATACAGTATTATTTCTGTTTATATGGGACTTTCAATAGTTTCGGCAGCAAGTTCTTGCTGACATTCTGCTAAAGACTGACAGTTTTATGAAACGTTCCTAAACGTGCTTCACATGTCATCTTTGATTGTAGAGACTCCAGCACAAATATAATTCCTATTTTAGATGTGCAATGCACCAAAGTAACTGGAAATCTGTGTGTGTACAAGTATCAACACTCAAAGGTTTTAAAATAAAATAACTCATTAAAATGTATGTGCTCATGCTGAAACCACATGCTAGCCTATATTTGGAACTGTTTTTCTTATGACCCCATGCAGACTGACATCCCACTTATTAAAAACAAAACAAAACAAAAAGATGTAATAAAAATATATCTTTGCACTTACATATCTGGAGTATTACATATAGAATTTTTATTGTCTGTCAGGATTATCTTTCCTGCTTACAGTCTGTTCTCCTAGTACCTAACTTTTTGTTTTAGAAAGGTACCAGGGTAACAGGGAACATTTTTATTTTATTTTATTTTAAATCTGTAAGTAGGTTATTAAGTCATGTTGAGACACCCTGTCAAACTTGCATGGGATTTCTGTTAATTCATGAGATCTTGTTTTGGAAGGTCAGAGCATTGAAATACTACTTCATTTTGCAAATGTATGGATGTCTGCTGCCATCTGTCTGCGCTGCAGTGGGGAGTCAATAGTGCACCATTAGATCTACTTTATCAAATTACATCTGTTTTGTGTGCTTCTGAAAAGCTGTTAGACTTCTGATCTACCACTTGCCTCATTTCAGAGCAGTTTCTCTCAGTCTGCTTTGGCTCATATGGGAAAGTGGATTGCAGGGCAGATATAAATTGATTCAGAATGGCAAATCAGACCTAAAATCATTGAATAGATACAGAATTTGTCCTATCTACTTGAAAATTGCTTGTTCCTGATTCTTAACTATTCTTTTTTTCTTTCACTCCCAAAATAATGCCATATTTATTTTCCTTGTAGAGTCCAAGAAGAACCAGATCAATGTCTGTGCTTTCTGTCATTCTTATAACTGCTATTCTGATAGCAATGTTCCAATATATTATACGAGATCTCAAAATTCTAACACATGCCAGAGGCTATAAAGCGCTTTTTCTTTCCTTTCTTTCCTCTTTTTTTTTTTTCCCCCTTTATTTTGTTCTTTCCATAAAATCCTCCGAGATCAAATATTATGTAATTTGGACTGACCAGTGTCCCACCAATTCTATATATTAAAGTCTGTTACACCTCATTATTGTAACAAAGATTGTAAGAGAAGAAATAAATGGTACAAAGTTAATTCTTTTCTCATAATATGATGAAACTTGCACTGTAAGTGGTATAAATTTATTCCATTTTCATTGCAGACCTTAATATTTCAGCCTCCCTTATGTGCCATTTTGTAGATTTCAAGCTATGGTACATGACATCAGGAAGAATAGCTGTTACATTTTTTTTGAAACAGGTGAGCAATTTGAAAAACTGTGCTTATATTCCCATGTAGTCAGCCATTTCATGACAGTGAAACAAATCAAGAGAATATATATTTTATAAACTGCTGATTTGTTATTATTTTAAAAATTATTTTCAACATTGTGCAGTTTACACATGTGCAAGACCATTTGCAAAACGATTAATGGAAGGCCATCATTTATATTGGAAAGTAGGGGAATTAATTCTGTATGGTTATAGCCCTGAGAGGAATATGAAGGTAGTAAAACCAGCATCTTTTTCTGAGTTGTTTTCAAGAATATGTACTGTTCATAGTGTTGCAAAATTTAATTCAGATACTGTTTTCTATACCAACTAGGTTTTATCCTGACACTGGTCTTCCTAGCATCTTCCTTCTCTCACAAGATTCCCTTTCCAGGTTATTTCACTACACATCAAGTGACGTGACAGAAGCAGCCCTGCTGTAGCAGGCATAATGAAGAGTGACTGTGGGATAAAGGAGGGTAAAAGCTTCTTTAGCAGCCTTCCTCCAGATGATATTTGAACCTAATCACCAGGTAATGCAATTAGTCAGAAGTTGGCTTTAAAACATGTACAAGAAAAAGGAAAGGTCAGAAATGACATCTAGAATTTCCAGGATGAAGTTCAATATATTAGAAATCCTGAGAAACTTGTGCTGAAATTTTTCTTAACTCTGTTCTTTATGCTTTAAGCATTTCTAATTCACTTATATATGCATAGAAAAAGTTATTTAACTTAAAATTTGAATAATAAGTGTAAAAATAGTAAAACAAAATGAGTACTTAAGATAACTGAATTTCTTACAAATCATCATCCATTCATTTGACCCTTCTGTGACCACAGAAAACCTCAGTGTATGGTCTCCTTCAGAAAGTTAAGCTTTTTTCTCTGAAAGTTATTTAATAATGAAGAGAAGTTGAATACTACGTAGGAGAGGGTAACAATTTTACATCTTCTTGTGTCCATTTTCTTCTTCATTCATTCAGCAGTGTAAGACAAACAGAGCACCTTGTTTTTACTTGGCACAAATTAAACAGAGTTTTTAAGTTTGATTTTTTTTTTTTCATAAGAAATACCAACATGAATGCTTTTCAGTGAAGACTGGTTTTATATCCAGTGAACTGAAACAAAACGATTTCTTCTATCTGCAAATGAAATAAGCAAATTGTCAAAGTACCTTGCAATTACTATTTTAGAATACCACATACACAGGGTGAAATCTAGTGGTTTTCTTGACGCTGTTGTTAATGTGTTAATGTGTGTCTTTTTTTTTTTTTCCAAGTAGATCTATTTCCTTAAATGTCAACAATAGGCATTATGAAAAATTCATAAGAGAACTGAAAACACTGTGGAAAACAGAGATTTAAAAGGTATATTTTTTTAGTAATTTCCCTAAAAAACATGTTTATAGAGGTACCCACACTCTAGCTCTGGCTCAGTATATATGTTTCAAGACAATAATGTAAAATAAACAATTTCCTTTCTAGTTAGTTTGGTTCAAAATGCAGTACTATTACCACAAATGGCTCCAGCAGTCACTTGAGGGCCTTCAGTGTTTGAACAGCTGCACAGTCAATTTAACTCAGTATGTAAATGTCCATCAGACATCAGATGGTCCAATGTGGTTAAGTGGAGAGTGGATGTTATGCAGGCTGAATTGCTTGGGGGGGCGGATAAAAAGAGGAAGTTTCATAATCGAAATGTGATACTAAATAATATTGCTCATAAGAAACTTCTTAGTCCTACCTTCTGAGGCCATTATAACAAAAATGATTATATTCTGTTTATCTGAGCCACAGAGAATAAGTTATTGTACTATTTTCTGCAGAGACTGGGAGCTTTCCCTTCATTCCGAGTCTTACTTGGTAAATCCGAAGGTAGATTTGCATTCTGTCTGCATGGTAGATACAGTGTGCACCACTGCACTTAAAGTCACTGCAAAAAGTCCTCAAGAAGAACTGTTCCAGCATAGGAACTTGAAACCAGAGCTTACTGTGCTTGGCGGAGTCCTGCTGCTATGACATTAGGATGAAGGCTCTTGCATCCTTAACCTTGTCTTAATCTTTTGTTCTCCATTTCTAGGCTGTCTCCTTCAGAGCAGGTGTCTTAGCACTCTTGCCTGTGATGTGGTTGTAGGTGTAGGTGCAGCGTTCTGCATATTAGGGAACGTGGCCATATCAGTTGGTCAATAGTGTGTCCTTCCTCAGGGTTACATTTTCATGGGTGTCAAGAATCAAACCAGTAGAAGGGATTGAAATGGGGTAGGTTGAAACAAAAAGAAATTCTGTTTAGTCTATGATCCTGTCATGCCTGGCAAATTGGCAAATTACTAAGACTCCCATATTCAGAGAGCAGCTTTTTTTTCTTTTTTTCTTTATTTTTTTTTTTTTTCTTNTTTTTTCTTTTTTTTTTTTTTTTTTTTTTTTCTTTTAGGTTTCTGAGTGGATGAAATGAGACCTGCAGTCTGCTTTGAAAAAAAGCTGTGCAGTTACAGCTACATGTATTCAGTGGCCATAAATGAATATGGAAAGCCTTTAAAAAGCCTAATGCGAGTAGATATTCAGAGACAAAGTCCGCCCAGCCAAAATCTCAGTTTCCTGCTCCAAAGCAGTTTTCCAGAAAAGACACACAGCTAGACTGATTTAAATTAAAAACACCAGCAGTAATGTTCCTCTTTAAGATGCAGTCAACACCAGTATCCTATTGCTTTTGAAACAAGTATTCTACTACTAATTACACACTGTACCCAAACCATCTTTTAGGTATCCTGGTAAATAAATAAATAAATAAGAAGAAGAAAAGAGAGAAATCTAGAATATGTAGAAAACAATACAGAAAGTTGGAACAGAAAGTTGCAGAAAGTGCAAATTCCATGTAAATGTGAATTGGTTTGTTGTCAGTATGAGAGGAGTAGATGAGTGAAAATTTATTGGTAAAAATGTTTTGGTTTTGTTTTATAACAGATGCCAATGTATTGTAAGTACACTTCTGATACTTTAAAATGGCATTCCTTCTTTCTAGACAGCCCACCAAATGGATAGACATTTCGTGGCAATGTAAATTTGACAATTTATAAATGAAATCATTTTATCCACTGTTTGCAGCCTTGTTTCCACCCAAACGTTATCACTGACCAACGTACCAACAGTAATTGAACTAGACATGGGAGATAATGACTCTTGTCAATATTAGTTCCCTAACAACAAAACTGGAAAACCTGAACTTACTATGGTAAGACAGGAGATGTATTTTAAAAGAATAAATAAATAAATAAATAAATCAAAAAGAAAAAAAAAAGAGAAAATGTTTTTTGTGTTTGAGGATGTGTTAGCTAGATTTCTTGCTAGCAAATCTGTCTTGGTTAAATAGACCTATTTTACTACACAGTCCTTATCAAGCTTTCTAATCGTAGTGATCTTGTACACTCTGAGGAAATTTCAACAAACTGAGTTGTTTCATGAAAACATCAATATAGAGTAAAAGCACGCTGTAAGTTACACTTGCCTTAGCAGCGCTAAAAATATTGCTAGATAAGGGTGCCCTCTTATGGGGAGTGTGAGCATGAAGTCTTGTTAAAGTTTTCAAGATTTTTTAATGGACTTTTAAATGTAATTTTCTTTACAAATCAACGTAAGTGGACTTTGAATAAACTGCAGTAGGGGAAAACTAATAAAACATTTAATTCGAAAAGTAGAGACTTTGAAGTAAGCACTCACTTTCTACCTCGTAGTTCCTATAAAGTCCTTTTTTAGGGTAGTTTGAGCTTGGACTACAACAGCAATTTGATTTCTGTTTCAATCACAGATAGAAATTGTGTTAGTATAATTAAAAATAATGGAGAGAAAATTTAGTCAGCTTGTGGGAAAAAAGACTTCACTGGCAAAAGGCTTGTGGGGTTTGATTGTTTGTTTGTTTTTAAAGGGAAATATTCTCTGCACACATTCATTTTCAATGTTCATTGAATAAAAAATAAGTTTTAAGTCAGAATACAGGTTTATATTTTATATACATAAGGTGGATCCAACTTTATTACTGTCTGTGTTTTAGAGTTGGAAACAGCTAAAAACTTACACTGTGGTTCTGAAAGGGAGATGTAGGTAAATGATTTTAGGAGAACTACTTTTCCCATTTATTATTAAGAATGTATTTCTCTGTTTCCTTTCTACTTAAAAGAGTTTTTTTTTTTTAATGACAATTTTAAAAAGTAACAGTGTTTTTCACCTATCCACAACTTCCCAGTCCATTAATATTTCACATTCACAGATGTAGCAGCAATCGTTACATGTGGAAATGCTGAAGTTTCTTCACATGGACAGGTCGATATAATGTGAATGGAGAGCAAACATAAAATGCAAGGAGTATCCAGGTGAGATAAAACTGAGACACAAGTCTTCTACGAAGATCAGGAGTACAGAGCTGTTGGATTGTTGAAAGAGTGTGAGGAGGAAGCAGCAAATTAATTCCCTTAATTCAACACCCCCTGTACAACTCTTTGTCTGAATAAATGTTTTTTGTATAGCCTCTAAACCCTGAGACAGGACAGCTCGATGAGATCTTTTAGATGCTTCTTCTAGATTTCTTTGTATATTAATCATTTAGTTTTAGCTTAAATTTAAATGTGCCGTTCTGCAGGAAAAGTCGTAATTGCCATTTTTTTCCACTGCTGTTTATTTTTCTAGTATTTTTAAGTTCAGAGAATCATAGACTTGGACAAGTTGGAAGGGACCTTTAAAGGCCAACCAATCCATCTCCCCTGCAGTGAACAGGGACACCTACAGCTGGATCAGGCTGCTCAGAGGCCTGTCCAGCCTGGCCTTGAAGGTCTCTAGGGAAGGGGCATCCACCACCACTCTGAATCATAGAATCATAGAATGGTTTGGGTTGGAAGGGACCTCAGAGATCATCTAGTTCCAAACCCCCTGCCATGGACAGGGTTGCCAACCACTAGCTCACTAGATCAAACTTCCCAGGAACCCATCCAGCCTGGGCAACCTGCCCCAGTGCTTCACTGGTTCAGTTCACTAGCAGATTTTGAAAGAGCTTAATACCTCAGATCTAGCTGATGTTCAATTCTTAGACCACTGTCATAGAATGAGTTCACACACATGACAGTTCTGCTGTAGGGTGCCACATGAATTGTTTATCTTAACATACAGGAGGAGCTACTGTAAAGAAGAACCAGGAGAAGATTGGCAATATAATGCCAGAAAGGAATACCTAACTGGACAGTGTGATTAGCGAAGTGAGATGGTACAGCTTTAGAAGAAAAAGGGCAACTGTTGAGTAAGAAGAAAGTAAGATTAATGTAAGTATGCATTAAGAAATTCCAATGGTAAAATTGTTTCTGACTGTTCATATGTATTGGGGAAGATGCTGATATTGGCTTACTGCAGAGACTCCAGTGTAGCAGCTCCTTAGACAGCAATATTTCACCACTGACATTAACAAGGATTTCTGGAGAACAGAAGAGAATTATTTTCATTTCACATCTATCCAGTCCTTGGGAGGAAACCATCCATTAATGCAAGCACTGTGACTTTAACATTGCCCGATGCCAAGCTGGAAATACGATGCAAGAGGCTAGACCTTCTGAAGCCAATTATGGAGCATCTCTTTTTACATCACATCCATGAATGAGAAGTTAGAACTGTAATGCATTATATGGTAATACTGTTATCTGGCAGCAGGTGTGGGCAAAGTGCAAGTCTGTTCTGTACTTTAAGATTAGCAGGAAAGTAGCTAAGGGACTGAAAATGTCAACATTTCTTTCCTAGCTTTTAGAGAAAATATGCTGTGTTACAAACCATAGCACTTTCCACTGTTATTACTTCAATTTGGCTTACTTGTATCAAGATAGGTACTAGACATTTCTCTTCCAATATGTTTACACTGAGCACGTGTTCATGTCCACGCTTTACTTCTCTAATGGTGGACCTAAAGTAAGCTGTACATTGCAATATGCATAGGATTAATGAGATTATAAATGGTTTGTTCGCTGTGTTTCTCAGGCAGTACTCTGTGTTACGGCAGCCTCATATCAACTACTGTGTGCAGGCTACAGGGGCAGGGACAGAACAAAAGGCAGCTGTCCCCTTCATTTGTGACAAAGCTGTGAAGTTCTCTCAATTGAGTGAATAATATTCACTGGCCACGTTACTAAATGATCTCTTCCCAACTTGAATGCATACAGGAGAGCTAGGTGCACTCTTCAGAGCTTGTCTTACTGTTGTGTTCTTCTCAGTCAAGTTTTCCTCTTGCAACTCTGCTACACTCATCGTGTGCCTGTTTAAAGGAAGACAAACGTAGACATTTTCTCTGTGTGATATGACACGTCTACTCTTACCTGTCAAATTTTCACAGTTTACGTTAGAGATAATCCTCATCCTACCTCCTCTATCACAGCCACCCTTCCACTTTCATGGCGGCCTACAGCTCCCTCCCAGGGCAGTGGAGAGACAGGCACTGATCTCTGCTCTCTGGGGACGGTGACAGGACCGGAGGGAACGACATGGAGCTGTGTCAGGGGGGAGGGTCAGGGAGTGTAAGGAAAAGGTTCTGTCCCAGAGGGTGCTGGGCATGGAACAGGCTCCCCAGGGCAGTGGGCACGGCTACAAGCTGTCAGAGCTCAGGGAATGTTTGGACAATGCTCTCAGTAATATGGTTCGATTTTTGGGTGGTCCTGTGTGTAGCCAGGAGTTAGACTCGATGATCCTTGTGGGCCCCTTCCAACTCGGGATATTCTAGGACTCCAAGAAACGTACAGATTAGGAAGCTATATCCACTTTGGACACTGAGGGGTGCTACAACATTATTGCAACTCACTCTAACTCTCCTTTAGAAACAGGTGTATTGCAGCATCTGATAAAGCCCATCAGTTTTCACCTGGCGATTAGCTATTCCAGTTAGCATCTTTTCACTTGTGTGATGTAGTAGGAATGACTTTGTCTGCATGAAGACAGGGGCCAAATGAATAAATTAGCTATAATCTGTTCTCCTTGTCTGTATGACTCTGGCACTAAGTAATCTCAGCCTGGAGTGAATCTAGACTCCAGTGTAGCAGATGCTACAAAAACATGTTACACACCCATGTGTGGACATTTTTAAATTATTTGTTTCAATTTGATGTAACAAATGACTTCATTTAGCATTCTCTGTTCTAAGGAAATGCATTGGTTCTATAACACACAGTGATTTCTAAAGCACAGTCACTGTTAGCCAACACCATAATCACTCCTATCCAGAATATCAGGCTTGTCCTGCCCCAAAGACAAAAATGACTATACCAGTAAACCTGGATACTGAAATATTCTGGATAATGAATTCATAGCCAAGGTGTTAAGAAAGAAAATGTGCATCCAAAATAAAATGTGAAAATAATACAAAAACAAAAACAAAAATTGGAAACAACATGGTGTCATCCCACCTCCCACCCAACTGGCATTTTACTTTCTAAAGCGACGATTCTGCCCTTGCATACAAGCTCTTCCAGTTGAGCATTCAACCTTAGATCTAATGGAAAACTGAGCATTTCATTTGTAGCCACCGACGGCAGGTGAGAGTGCTTCTCAGAAGCACGAGAGTGCTTCTGGCGCTGCCACAGCTGCTCAGCGCACTTGGTTCAGAGCAGCCACGCTGAAGGTATCAAACGCTGTTACTGTACCTCGCAGGGAACGAACAGCGCAGTACACAACGCTATTTAAGTGCTGGTGGTGGTTGTTGATTTTGTTTTTAAACTGAAGAAAAAAAAAAAAATCAACAGTTAAGCGGCTCGGTTCTAGCAGTCAGGACAAGGAGCTCGGCTTGCCGAGGAGGGGAACGGACGCGCCCCTCGCTGGCGCCCAGGGGCAGGAGCCCGCAGGGGGCGCTGAGGCGAGCCCCCCACCCACGGCGGCGAGAGGCTCCCCTCGCCTTTACCCTGGGCCGCCCCCCGCTGGGTGCCCCCTGCGGCACG
>VXAV01004186.1:909358-919979 GCA_013399715.1 Alectura lathami
GAAAAACACAGATGAAAGCTGAGCTGCAACAATAGAGGAAAAAGCCATACATAGTTTTATGTAATGGTATTTTCCAATAATAAATTCAGAAATTTTAATTTAGCAAAAACAATACAACAACTCTAAGATTTTGTTGTTAATAAGAACAAAAGCATATTGTTCTACTATATTATATATTGCATTTTATTCTGCTATTTGTTTTTTTTTTTTTTAAAAAAAAAAGATTTATTTAGGGAGGAAAACTAATTATCTCCCACTGAAAACTTGTTCAATGGGCAAGATTATATTTTAGACTAAAGGTTTTATTATCTTTTTAAAAGTCATTATTTTGTTCTCTTTCACAAAATTAATCATTTATTCTGTGATTTTCTTGCAGGATTTTGGTTAAAAATGATCTAAGTCATCTTTAATAATTATTTTTCCAGTTACCAGAACAAGCTTAAGATCCTTTGGGAGACCATCACATTATATGTCTATATTTATTTCAACTCCCTCTTGCTTCTGTTCAATAAACAGTTAAGATCAATAGCTCTTGGCCTGCAATAGCTATGCAGAGCTCCTTGTCTCTGCAGTCAAATCCCAACCTATATAAACAATGAATTATCAGCACCACAAAAGAAAAATGCAGAAAGTTCCCTATTATCCACCAGTTATCCAGAAACAGCGTGAATAATCTTTCTCTAACATATATTTATAGAAGATACATTGCAAAGATATTTGAGAATAGGAAGGATATATTGTGAGGAGAATGCTGAAGGACTCTTGGAAATGTTCCATAAGCTTAATGTATTCTAGTGGCTATTCATTCCTAGTCAAAGAAAATTGTGATTCTAAGACTTCAGGCTGCTGTTGAATATAAAGTATGCAAACCAAGGCAGATAGGCATCTGAATCAACTGATGCATCCTAAATAGTCAGTACTGTGCTTTTCAGTATGATGACATTTAGGAAAGAGGACCACCTTTCACACTGCTCCTGAATAGTTTTCAGAATGCATTTATGTGGCATTTCTGATGCTCCTCTGCATCTCCTGTGATGCACCAAAACCAACCAAACAAAAAACCCACTTCAATTATAATTCAATTGCATTGAGCACTTAGCAAATCACAAAAAAAAAAAAAAAAAAAAAAAAAATATTTCTGACTTTTCATCTACTGCCTATGATGACAATGTCTAGAACGTTAGCTTTCAAGGGTTTGTAATAAGTTCAGAAAAATATGTTTGCATAGTTCTTTTTCCAAAGACCAGAAGAGAATTATTTTGTTAAAAAAAGGATTTTGCAGTGAAAATTTAAGATCTGAAACATTAACAAACTAGCAGTGTAAGTACAATTTAGAGAGTAAAGCATTCTTTAACTCCAAAATACCAAGAGTCACATCTCAGCCATGTCGTGACTTACATAGACCTCCTTATTTTCAGTTTTAAGTTTCAATTAAAATATTGCTAAAAAAAACAGGAAATTATTTCCTACTGTTGTTATCTTCACAAAGTGCCACATTCCACATACGGCAGTTGTTCTCTTCCTCATGGGGTAGCATGCGGTGAGAACAGACATTGACGTGACCCATAGAATGTTTTCTCTATAAAGATATGTGCCCAAATAATACTCAAAAAAATGTCTGAGAGCCCCAAAGTATTTTATGAGCATTTTCGGTATGGTCCTGTCATGGTTTCTAGCATAGTCGAATCTGCGAATGCTGGAAAGAAGGGATTAGGAAGTTGTGGGGGTGGGAAAGCAGAATTAGGGCGTCTAACTTCAACTGACCCACGAGGTATTCCATGCCGTATACATCACGTCATGGCCCTCCCCCTGCTCTCCGGTGATGAGGGGGAAGCCGTGGCTTGCGTGGCTCTTTTTGCTCTTCCAGGCTGGGCTTGCGTGTGGGTAAGAAACCGCCTTTCTCGTAAGTCACTTTTTTTTCCAGTTATCAGTATTATTACCCTTATATCCCCTTTGCATTTTTATTACCTTTTCTTTCCTTAGCTATTTTAGTAAGCTAGTTTTTATCTTAACTCTCAAGTTCTACCTTTTTTTCCTCTTTCTCACTTCCCTCCTCCATCCCGCTGATGCCAGCCGCTGGCAGTACGCCGGCAGGCCCGGGCCTGTGCAGCCTGGGCAGGGTGAGCGAGCGACTGTTAGGAGCTATCGTGGGTTAAACCACCACAGGTCCAAAAGTAAATGTGTGAGTACACACAGTATTCACAACACTAACAGCAGTCTTTGTGAACATCAGTGCAGGCTGCATTTTGCTGGAATAGCAGAAGACAGTTAAGCAACAAATCCTTAATGCAAGTGAGAAGAAAAAGAGAGCAATAATACATAGTACTTTGGTATTCTGAGAGCTGTATCTTGACATATCAGGCTCGGATGCCATTTTATTACTGTATATCAAAAGCTGAAATAAAGAAGATTAAGCGTTGAAGGCTTGAAGAACAATGGTAGTATTCATTAATTATAGCAAGCCTCAGAAAATGTGACATTTAGGACACTGGAGGACTGCCAATCTTACTCCAAATTTATAAACTCTATAAATGACATTGTAAAGAACAATTGATTAGTTACATGAATGTCAGTTCCAAATAAAATAGTGAAGAGTTTTGGACTCGAGCACAAAAAAAATGTACAGGCTAAGGATGTAATTATGGTAATCAGCACAAAGATAATTCTTGTCAAATTATTCTTTTTTTACTTTATTTTATTTTACTAGATCATACATCTATTAAAAAAAANAAAAAAAAGCAAATGTAGAAGTGTAGTTAGGGATTTTTAAAGGCACAAAATATTACACCATTAAGTACTTTCTTTATTTGGAAATGACAGAGAATATATTAGGTGAGCTACAACCTGGCAGATTTTTAAATATTAGCAATGAGTAGAAGTAAATGAGTGATACTATCTCTAAAAAGAATTTGCTATGAATAAGCTCTTCCTTAATTTGGTGTATTTAGTATATTTGTCAAATATATGAACAATACAGTATGGTTTTTGGTAGTAAAGTTTACAGATGACATGACAAAAGAACAAGGTTAACAAGGGTGCTATTTCAGGGCAAGTTGGGTAGTCTGGTTTAAAAATCCAAGTTAAACACTACATTTGAGTGTACATTGAGTGTAGTCAAATGCAAAGTACAACAATTGGGGCTTCAAAATACAGGATAGAAAAGTTAATTTTCAAATGAAACAAGAATGTCAAAAATGACCATAAAGTGAATGGGAAAGAAAGCTGATGTGCAGGGAGCAGTGAGTGGGAGCAGGGACATGAGCATGGTATGAGTTGGGACATACTGCACTGATGAGGTCTCCTCAGGATGTTCTGCCTTTTGTTCAAGAAAGATTTTGGATTTCTACTAACATTTTATAAGAGCCACAAAACTGTTTTGAGGGACTGGCAATGAGATTTATCCAGAATTAAGGAACTAATATTATGAATTTGTTTAAGAGAAAATTAAGAAGCACATATGACTGCTGGAGAATATATTATGCTGGGATTTCTCAGCATGTCTGTCAATGAAGTAACATAACCTAACAGCCAGCAGCTCATAGTAGATAAATTCACCTTGTAAAATGCAGTTTATTGTAACTAAATTTTGGAACAGCTTCATACAAAAGGGCATATCCCTGGTCTAGGCCTTTAATTCACATTCAAAGCAAATAAGATTTCAGCTGTTCACTTCCATTTTGGAATTTGTTAGATTAGCAGTTTCTCTATTCCTTTCATCTTAAAAGAAAAGAATATTTTCCTATGACTAATATGAACAGTTCTGTTTTAAGATGACTGTAATCAAATTGTGTCCTTTAGAGGTCATGAAGGAACTTCTCCCTGTTGCACAGATTAGTCAGCTGTATTCTGTTTATTCCTTTTTCTCTGGATTCCTTTAAGACAGTATAAATCAGCCACTGATGTATAGATAGTTTTTGGAATACATCTGTAGTTGGAAGGAATAGTGGGAATAAGCCAGCAGTACCTTGCTTGTGATCTCAGCTTCAAAGAGATTGTAAGGCTGGGGGCTGCAGCTCAGAGAAAGGTTTTCAAGGACTGTTCCCTTCCTCTCTGGCAGCACAGGACATCTTAGTGCCTTTCACCTTGCAATCACTTGCCCTTAGAGGCATTACCAGCATTTCCTTCTCTTCCACTCTGTGCTCCGTGTCACCCAATTATTTCATCTCCTCCTGATTTCAGTCAAAATAAATAAATCTTTGGTATCATTAGGGGAGTAACTGGGTTCAGTCTGCTGGAGTGAAGTTCAGACTAAGCCTTCTAGCCCATAGGGCTTGCAGTTCTCTGAAACAGTGCTGCTTTTATACTTTCCACCTTTTTATTTTGCTGAAATTTAGCTATCTAAACGTGGCTGCAAGTGAGTAATTAGGAATTAGCATTAATTTTCTATGTTCCTATTGAAAATACTTAAGTCTATCTCTCAGCAATGACAGACTTAAACATAGCGGTCGAGTTCCAGACTGGCCTTACTACTCTAGCAGACTATGAGGAAAACAAGTTAGGGTGGGAGGGATATGGTAGGAAAATGTCTGTAATGCCCTACAACCAGTATCAAGGTACCTGGCTTAGGGGAGCAGCAACTACACAGTCAGCTTCCTCACACAAGTCTTACGTTAAAAAAAAAAAAAAAAAAAATCAAAAGAAAAAAAGACTTGATACTGCTCTCTGAGTCTTGGAGAAGGACATGTGGAAAATTTAGCGGGAAACCCACTGTTCACAGGAAGATGGTAAAGTAAAATAGAAATCCTGGAGGAAGATCTGAGAGCACAGAACTCTGGTTATAGGCAGGGAGTTCTATTAATGGCTCTATCTGAGAATACCACAGAAATCTTTGCACCTCTTGTGGGAGAGAGCTGAATCTCCTTCCCAAGAGACTTCAGTTCGGCCTTTGAGCTTTTAGCTAGATTCAGTTAGTTCTCCTGAGGCAAGAGAGACTGCAGATTTGTATTGCTTTATTTCTGCCTTTAGACACAAAATTGGCATTTTGCAAGGCAATGACTCAAAGCTGATGTCAATTGACGTGCTGGTTCCAGGAGGAACATGATCTCTGGTAGGGCTGTAATAGGCATCCCAGTACTTCATCCTACAAGTGACTGAAGGATGAAGAATAGAAACTTCTTTTCTCAAGGTCACTTTACCAGAGCTTCTGGGAAAAATACACTGAAGTAGTAAATATACACTAAATAACTTTGTGTCATTAAAGTGCCATAAAGAATAGAATTTGCTGAATCCATCCGAGATGACCTGGAAAAAATAGGAAAAGTATTTTCCCTCGCTGTCTTCCAGTTAGTGATGTGAGTATAGCTATAGCTGAATCTTGAAGAATAACTCACTAGAAGTGGCTGAGAAAAGGCAAATTTCTGTGAGATCCCATTGTTTGAGGGAGTGTTGAATCAATCCGAAATAGACTAGCACAAATATCTAATACTGTTAAAACACATGGCTACTTTTGTACTACCTTCATCAATTTATTGTCAATTTTTTTACTCTGCCTGACAGCAAAACAAGCAGTGGATTACAAGGTCGTTCAGTTTACTTTCACACTAGAGGGAATGAAAAAGAGACAGCTGTGTCAAAAAGATGAGCAAGATAAGCGAAATAATTTGTCTTTTCAAAAATAACACAGAGATCTGTGACTGTTTGTCCTGTAAGGTTCAAGATTGTACAAATTGTTGTGTTGCTTTCAGTTCAGAGTTTAGTTAAATTGAGGTATTATTCAGTAAATCAATTAAGAGTGGCCAAATGAAAGCTTATTCTGACAGGTAACACGTGTTTAAAAAAGAAAGCATTCTAGGAGTTAGTGAATTTTCTTTAGATTAAACAGAGTTCAAATCCTTCTTAAGGCTTATACATAGTGCTTCTAAGCTCAAACATGAGACATCAGAGCATTTAAACTGTAAGAGAAATGTGTATACAAGCCTGACGATATAAAGAGTGTTGGAAGGAAATATTTTGCTATATCAATAAATAATACATTGCTTATTGGTCAGCCAATGACTGACCTCAGAACCTGGTCTTTACAGGGTATAATTGACAGCATCCTAAATCCTCCCTCTCTGGAAGGATGACTCACTACTGTCAAGGGTTAATTAAAGATTGTCCCACAACAGTGCCTAGCCCCCTGCCCCACCCCTTCCCTCACCAAGTCTGGGCAAGGGAGTGAGTTGAGATAAAAGTGTTTTACTGAAAGTGGTAAAGGACTGTGAGATAATACAGTATTAAAGGTACTGAGAGCAATAAATCTGACAAAATGGAAAATACGTGTATAAGGAAAAGGGGGACTCTCCTGACTATGTTGTCCATAATGGCAATCAGAGGCAAAAGGGCAGAGCTCCCAGAACCCAGAAACCACATGGGAAGGGACAGGAGCATTTTGGGAGCTGCAGTTCTCCCTCGGCAGCTCTCCAGACTCTGTTACTTTACTACATGATGTCATGGCGTGGAATACTTATGGAAAAACACATGACAGCTACTTACATGGAAGATTTGGAAGATCTGGAATATTGGATCACTGTTTCCTGGGACTGATTGCAGGTTCCATGTTTAGGTCAAAGATATCGACCTGAAAGTCTTGTCTCATTCTTAGTAATATTTAACTTTGGGTTGGAGAAGAACTGAAGGCAGTCATGCTCTGATCCAGAGACCTGTTCATAACTTGCATTTAATTCTTTGGGCCCCCAGCACAAGAAAGATGTGGAGCTGTTGGAGCGGGTCCAGAGGAGGCCACAAAGAGGCTGGAGCACCTCTGCTATGGAGAAAGGCTGAGGGAGCTGAGGGTTTTCAGCCTGGAGAAGAGAAGGCTCTGAGGAGACTTCATTATGGCCTTCCAGTACCTAAAGGGAGCTCATAAATGGGAGAGGGAGTGACATTTTACACAGTCTGACAGTGGTAGAACAGTGGGAAATGGCTTTAAACTAAAACAGAGGAGATTTAGGTTAGATGTTAGGAAGAAATTTTTTACTCAGAGGGTGGTGAGGTGCTTGCACAGGTTGCCCAGAGAAGCTGTGGATGCCCCATCCCTAGAGGTGCTCAGGGCCAGGCTGGGTGGGGCCCTGGGCAGCCTGATCTGGGGGGTGGCAACCCTGCCCATGGCAGGGAGTTGGAACTGAGTGGTCTTTAAGATCCCTGACAGCCCAAGCTGTTCTCTCATTCTGTGATAGTGTGAACGGTAACTGTAGTGTGCAAGTCCAAAGTTTGGGTGTGCAATATATATCCTGAAAAGCTCTGATTACTGCTCAGTGAGTCCTCTGTTGAAAACAGCTGCAGATGCCAGACACACAGGTTTTTTAGGTAATTTTTGAGATCTTACCATCTATTCCCAAACGATTAGGAGCCTCTTGGGACGAGAAGAAAGGGATCAAAGAAAACCTGTCATCTACTGGAACCATCCAAATGAATGAAATAAGAGGAACAGAATCTGAGAGCTGGAACAGTTTTTCTTGGGAACAAATAGATATTTTGAAAGCATTTGACTGGTCATCCACAGATTTACTACTCTACAGGTATTAAGCACATTTCTACAATTTCTGGTAAAATATAATACAGGAAGTATCACTTTCCTATGAAGAGTCAAATCTGAATTCTACTTGCTTTCTAGAACTATAAATATTTCTAAGAATTGAAATGAGGTTAAAACTAAAACAGGCCTAAATATAACTTATTAGACAGATCTAGGTTCCATGTTAACTGAAGAATATGAAAAATAAATTACTTGGGTTCAGAATGACATTGAATTCATCTGTCTATGCCTTTTGTAGTTCATGTATTGCTAGAAGGTCTGACCAGTCTTGTGAACTTGTTTATGCAGTGGATCTTTCAAGACTTTGTGTTAGGCAGTTCTGTGCCTGTGTTGAATCAATATCACAAATGAAGCATGCTTAGGGCTATTTAGGAGGGTTTGTGCAAAATAATTAAAAAAATTATAATAAAATAGCCTTATTGCTTTTAGTGCTAATGGTACATTTATTTTGCTGAACCGTACATCTGTTTTGTCTGACATTATTCATAAGCATCTACTCTTGGCTTGGAGTTCAAAGTAATACTACTATAATTTCTGAAAAATGTTCATGGATGACTGACAACTTTCAGTCTCCAAAACCATGTGTGTATTATTACTACTTCTTCAGCTCACAGGCACTTGTTTAGGGTGATACTAAAAAATAAAAATAATAAAAAAAATAAAACCTAAATTCAATGTCCTGCAATAACTGATTAAGAAGAATACGCCAAAACAACAACTAAAGTAAAAGGTACCGCTACTGATGGACATCAGTTGATAGATCGTTCCTTTACTCCAAATGGATAGCCATACTTATTGAAGGCTTTATTAACCGATTTCTAATTTGAACTTATTTCTTTTTTCCTATTTTTGTCATTCTCTTTTAGCATTAATATGAAAAATACAATGTTTATTATAAGTACAAAAATAGTGACCTGGTAAATCAGTGTATATATACTGTCAGAGGTAAAATAGGCAGCCCTATAAATCTTAACAGAATCTGGGAAAGAAATTAAAAAGGCTGTCATCGCTAGTTTATTGGCAGAGGAAAATGTGCCAAAGAGAAGTAAAAGAACAGTCAGTGACCATTAAGATTACTGTGACCTTGACCTACTCAATGTTCATAGACACGAATTTTAGAACATTTTTGTGCTTATTTTGGTTATATTTTTTTCAGCTTCTTTTTAGGACTATGTAAAATATTAATCATGAGAAACTTCATGTATGCAGAAAATTACATTATCAGTGATACCAATGTGAGGAATTTGCACTGAATTTTAGAATTCAGTTCTCACCAATCAATGATGGTATACTCAAGTATTGGGAGGAAAATCAGGCACCTTTTTATAGATATGTAGAATACTAACTATGTAGAACATTAAGGAAAGGAGATTTGAAAACTGACACAGTTCATGTCTAAAATATACAATCTAATATGTTTGGAAATATTACTACTTTTTAAAATGCTCTGTAATCCAGTTATAAGAATGGTAAGTTATCATCTAAGAATAAAAGAAGAGTATTTAGAGTTGTACTTCTGCCTATTCAGATATTGGCATCAGTCAGCACCCCAGGAAGTTTAGTCAAGTAATGGAGGCTAGCACACCAATGATCCTTATTGTGATATTACTGGGTCAAATTGTAAAAAAACACACTTAGAGTAAATTTAGCATGCTGTTAATTGTCTTGAGCTGTTAGGTACTACTACTCAAAGAAATAAAAGATTTGCTACATATTAAAAAAAAAAAAAAAAGAGATATGCATTTATTGGTTTTGCTAACAGAAGTAGCACATATGTTAAAACATCCAGTGTTCAGAAACTGGGATAATGGGCTCATATATGGAAAAAAGCAATGGACTGACAAGAGTGCATGAGATTAGGTCTAAATACAGGGGTCCATAATGGTATTGGGTTTTATTTTTTGAAGACTGTGAGCCACTGTTTACACATTTCCACATGAATCACTTGTGAAAGTTGTTCAGAAACACAAGGGAGAAATTATTTTGAGAAAAGAAAGCAAGGTCAGGGAAGGATAGGAAAAAACTGCACCTCAAGATACTGTAGAAGTCTCTCTGGTCAGTGATACTGGAACATTTTAGCATTTCATCAAATCCCAAATGGAATCCATCTTAGTATGAGCAAACCTCAAGTAATGATTTATTTATGCACAAAGCATCTTAAGAGCAAGGTGTCTAAAAAAAAAAAGCACCTTGTTTGCTCAAGGTTGTTGGCAGGAATCATGTCTGTGAGATACTACTTCCCTCATCTTAGTATGGAATAAGAGCTCTGTGGAGATAAACTCAGCCTGTAAAAGGATAATTTAGTGATGCACATTGTTAACTTCTGATAAATTTTACATAAAAGAAAAATTCTTGAACTTGTTTCATAGGCTCACAGTCTTCTGTGAAACATCACTACCAGTATCTTCATAAGACATGTCATAGCAAAAGTCTAGTTTGTTTTGTACTCTTCACATGTTAAACTCTCAACCATTTGTATATTTACCTCTGTCCGTGCATGAGGGGCAGTCTCGTCCATGTTTTCCAGTCACTCACTTGCCTAAACTCTAACATCAAGCAAACTGCATATTGCCCTTGTAATGCTAACAGTCAAGTTTGATAGTCTGTTCATTTAGATAGTGTTCTCTGCTCAATTCCTCTGCATTGGATTTGTTTACCTAGAGTTCATTCCATACACTTTATTTATTTTTCTACCTGGTGCAGTCAACCATTGATTGTCTGTAGGCAGATTATCCTGGTGATATATTAACTATGCCATGGCTGTGGAGGCATCTGAGCTGCTTTTTGTTGAGCAGATTGGCTGCTTTGTAGTTCTGAGTGCCATGATCAGAACTGACAACCTTCTGCACCTCAGGAAAGCCATCACTGGTATGTTTCCATAGCCAAATACCGGTCTTCATATTTTCAGCTCTTGATTAACCATGGTCCAAAATGTAAAGACTTTTCTTGTAAGCAACTACTCTTATTTAACACTTGAAACTCTAAACATAGAGGTTAGTACATGTGAATTTGTATGATGTTTTAATAGGTACTCCTCATTCAGTCAACATTAATACATGAAAGAATAAATGCACTAAAGTATTTTTAATATTATTTGCTGATGTG
>VXAV01004188.1:3333-29693 GCA_013399715.1 Alectura lathami
CGGGGTCGCGGGGTGCCGCCTGTCAGGCGCTGAGGCAGGCTGCTAGCGAGCAGCTGCGGGAGCTTCTTGTCGCGTGTTGCTTGTGTTTAATTTATTTTTTCTTTTATTTATTTATTTATTTATTTTTTTAACAAACCAATTTTACGATCATTGTGACTGCCGAAAGTGTGCCAGGCAGTTTTTTGTGCTAGCATCTCCTGGCGCAGTAAAATCCGCCTTTAGAGCGGGGTCGAAGCGGAGTTTTACTTCTGGAAAAGCAGCCCAAACTATTGGGCGGGCTCCCCTCTCACTACAGCAGCGCGAGGGGGCTTGAGAGGAGGGGGAAATTTTTTTTTTGGACTCTTATTAAGACATGCGCATTTGTTCATTCTTGCCACCGCACTGGAGTCTGCCTAGAAACAAAGAACACAGCCTGGCGAAGTTGATGCTGGCTCCGAAAGTGTCTGGCTTTTTTTGCATCATTTACTCGTGCCGTAGTTGAAAGGCAGTAGATGTTCCCGTGAGTTATTTCCATGTGTCTGCAGGCAGAGCCCCCCCCATCCCGCCTCCTGCTCCCCCGACCCCACCAGGCCAGGTCTACGCATTTCGGAAAGTGCAGCCATGATAGATAGAGAACTTCTCCCGTTTCCACCCAGCCCTGTGGTGTGACAGTTCGCGGGAGGTGTGCCTTCCGACCGGGAGCCACCCCCTTGCTGAATCACTGCGGAGCGATGGCCGGGCAGCTCGTCGTCGGCTCGGGGAGCACAATGTCCCCCTGCGGAGCATGAGGTGGCAGCCAGGCGAGGAGAAAGTAAGAGACCCGTTAGCGTTGGGTTCGGGGTCGGCCGCAGTGAGCAGTTCTGAGCTGTAGGCGCAGTTTTGGGCTCGGCGGCCAAACGTGCGCGGCTGCCTTTGGGCGGTGGAACTCTGAGGGCCCGATCCTGCTTTGAAGGCTCTGTGCAGGGTGAGCACCTGGTGTGGGGAGCGGCGTCTGGGTCTGGCGTTGCGCAGCTGTCCCGGTGGTCCTGGGCTACGTTTGAACAGCGGTGGCATATCCGTGCTATTTGCCTAAAGCTGCTTGTTTATTCTGCACGGGTGAGCTCGCTGCCTTCATTTCTGCAGGGAGATAACGACTTTACCTTTTGGGGTCTGGGGCATGTGCGTGTCTGATACTAAAGCGTTGCTCGGTGTTCCTGGCCTTATTCAGAGGATGCCAGAAAGTTTGGAAGTGAGCGGTGGGATGAGCGATTTTAAGCTGGGGTGTATCAGGCAAGCCTAAATTGCAGTGGTTGTTGGACATGAAACGTGATCCTGTAATTAGAGCGAGGTAATAGTCTGTGTGCCGTGCTGGAACTGCCGAGTGTCTGAGTTGGAGCAGTCTGAGTTAAGCTCATTCTGCTGGGATTTTGCAGTAGCAGGAGTAATGCAGTTAAACTTTCCATACAGAAGCGGTGGTGGGGTTGCAGAGATGTTTTCCCCCTGTGGGTCCTCCTTGCGGGTATTTTGCTTTTAAGGTAGCACGCAGAGGCTACAGTGGTGCTGCTCTCCAGGTTGCAGAAATACCTTATGTGGCACAGTCAAATCGCACAGCTCAGCCCCGGGGGAAAAGAAAGCCTCCCAAAGGAAGGGCCCAGCTTTGCACAGTTTGCACAACCGAGGGTTTAAAGGGCTCTGTGATTGGGGTTTAAAAGCTTCCCCTCCCCCACAGCACCATACCCCAGAAAGATTTGAGGTGCGCAGCCCCCGGGCCAGCTGCGCAGCGTGAGCCCGGAGCGCCGGGTGGCGTTGTGTGGGCACCGGCCCTCTGCAGATGCTGATTTCCCTTGGCGTGTGTGTGTATATATAGACATGGGACATTTAAATTAAGTCATCTTAAAGTAGTGATGGCCCAGAAAAGTTTGAGAGCTATTTCGACGTTTGAGATTTCCTATTTGAGAGACAATGGGCTATATGGAAGCTTCTAGATACTATAGGATGCACCTCCAGCAAGAGTCAGGGTTTTACACGCATACCTGTCGGTCTGGATACGGCTCTGGGCCTGCACTATGTTCCAGAACGTTTGTGATGCACCCCGAGGGGTTTGGAGCACCCTGACAGTTAGGGAGGGAGATCCTCCCGAGGTGCTGTAACCTCTGTGCTGCTCAGCCCCCAGCGGTGCCTGGCCAAGCTGGGAGAAGGCAGGGTGCCACGTCCCTTTCCCCACTGATGGGGTGTGAAGGTTTCCTGAGGAGAGTGAGAGTGGGTCTCATGACTGGCAGGACAGGATGAGGCCAGACTTCTGCTTTTGTTAGCAGCACAGCCTTGTGCTGGGTTAAACTGATAGTAAAAACCACATTGCTCATGTCTTGCAAATGCCTTTCTTCTTTAGCAAGGCAAACCATGGCTTGCCTAGCTACCAGTGCCTGCAGCTTGGTCAGGAGCCTGAAAACAAATCACGATTTTCTGTTGGCTAATGCAGGCACAGGTGATAATGGTGAATCTGCAGCCAGGATTTGGTTGCCGGTGCCTGCAGCAGGACACCCTTGCCATACCAGTGGTGAGAGCCTGGCTTTGGCAGTGGAGCCAACCTTTGTGTGACTCAAACACGTTGAGAAGGAACATGCAGGCTTTTCTGACCATGAGCATACTAGAAGTCATGTGTGGAAACTAAAAGAAGTACTAGAAACATGATGCTGCTCATTGTGAGGGAGGCTGTGTGCTGAAAAGCAGAGTTTGCCTAGGTTAGTTCCCAAACGTAGCTACAGGAGCTGTGGCTCTTTGTGCTCTGGAAATGAAATCCAAATGTCCAGCTGAAGATCTGCCACCCTAGGCAGACCTGGCCTCCCACCTCTGGATTACCTGGGTCCAGCTCTTAACACCCAGCAGGACAAAACTGAGCAGGACCCTTTGAAACACAACAGAACACCTGGCTGGAGAGCAGTCTTGGCTTGGAAGGGGGAGGAAGAGGATGCCTGTCTTTATTAAACAGTGTGTATTTGCTCTTAAAATCCCCTGAAAGCTCCGAAGCTCAATCCTGCAAATCACTTGGTTTGCTGTGTTTGCCTCGTGTAGAACTCCAGTGAGATGTTTCAGATCTGTGTGGATGAGGTAAGGCAGGAGCGGTTCCCCTTTAGGTGACAGGGAACTAGTTGCTTGTGTAACGCACTGGTTTCCTTGCTTGGCTGTTTTCCAGCTGTCTGCAGTCAGTATATTTCAGGCCCCTGGGCAGTGCGGGCATCCTTCTCTAGGGCAATGCTCAGGTCTTACTTTTTGGCATGTGTTTCAGGCACAGACTGGTCTCTCTCGCTGAAACTCACTCTTTAACTAGAGCCTTTATAATATGAAAGTATTTTGTAGTTCTGCTCACCTTTAGTAGAGCATCACTGGTACCCCAGGCTCTGTGCATATACCATCTCCTGGAAGCGAGTTCCTCACTGTCCCCGCTGAATGTAGAAATGATATAAGCAGATTCTTTTACCTGGCGTTCTCCACATTCATGGATACGTGCAAATTGCTGCTGCTGGGTAGAGTGTTTGCCTCCATTTGTGCGTGTGACATGTTTGCAGCCGTGTGCCTCTGCATGCTAGGCCGTGGTAATGCGTGCTCTTCTCCTAGAAGGTGTGTGCCCTCCCATTTTTCCATGCCATCTTCCAGGAGGGATTGTCTACCCAGAGCGATGTTATCTTCTCTCATTTGAGCTGCTGTCAGCAGATATTTTTTTTCCTTTCTCCCATCCCAACGCTAAGTACCCGCCATGGGATGAGTCTGTCTCTGTTACTCACATGGAGCAAATCCGTGGCTTGGCCTCCGAACTCTACAGCCCTGCTCAGTAAGGGTGAGGTCCTCAGCAGCCTGAGTAAAAAGGTGCCAGGATCTGCTGGTGTGCTTTTTGTGAAAGCACGCGCGCTGATAGGGAGCTGAAAACCAGTGGCCTTCAGAGCTCGGTGTTTTATGTCTGAGGGCTTCTGAATGCATAAAATCAGAGAGAATGTGTCTGTGTAATCCGATCTGTTCTTGAAAGCCTTGCAGAGGGCCGCATGCTGCAGACATAAGCTGTGTCAATAAGAACTCTATTCACTCTCTGAAAACAGCCTCGTGACCGGGTTTGACTGGCAGGCTTCCTAAGGGAGGGCCTTTTTTGAGAAGGAGCTCGGATTTTTGGCGGCACTTCTGACTGCCTTTTGGACTCCGCTTATTGTTCTTTCCTCCGTGTGATAAACTTGGATTTTGCTGGGAGGTTTCTCGGGCACAGTGAGGATTTTGTGCGGCGCGGTGACAGGAGTGCAGCAACAGTTCCCTTCCTCTCAATGCAACCCCTCTGACGAAGCAGCCTTTAGGAGCGGGGAGGTGACAGACTTAAAGGACTGTGAGGTAGGGCTGGAAACTGCTGCGTGTGGGAGAGCGTGCTCACCTGCATGCTCGGGGTACTTTATTGCAAAACAATGGCATGAAATGCGCGTCGTCGTAAAAGTCGCAGATTGTAATGGATAAAATGTGTGTTTGTGCATGTTTATGTGCCTTTTTTCCTCGTTTCTGCAGATGTCTGTAATGCCCAGAAGCGTTGTAGGGTGAAATTCTGCTTCCACTTAGGCTGGCATAAATCTGCTGCAAAGCCAGTGTTGTGCTAATGGCTGTAATTTGGCTGGTTGTGATGATTTAAAATAAATGGAAAATCCCACAAAACAATATTCTTATTTCACTTTATGAAGTATTCTAGACCTGGCATATGTAGTGTCTTAAAATGTTGTAGGAAAAACCTGCTCCAGCTAATAAAAACAATGGTTGTAACATTTCCTGAAAGCTGAATTTAAATCAAAATGCCATCCCGAGCTGCTGTTCAGTGTCAATGTTTGTGTCAGTGGCATATTTTCTGTTGCGTTACATGCATGATATTCAACATTTCTTCTGCTGAAGTCTCAAAGCCAGTCCCTCTGCCTTTCTGTTACTGTTTTAAACAAAAGAGATGCTGGACTGTCAGTTTGGCATGTGCTTTTTTTCCTTGCAGGTCCCTCTGTTTGTCTGTCACTTCTTTAAGCTCCAGCTCCTCAACTCAAGTTATGATCTAAAAATTAGCTCATCTGTATGCCTTGCTGGGTCATCCCTGTAGCTGCACAGGAGAACTTGGGGATATAATTAGGATGGTAACATACATAAGCACAAAAAAAGGTAACACAACTTATTAAAAAAAAAATGCCATAATGTTTTAAGCCAATAGAGGCTTGACTTAATTTCGCGGGGTTTGCTGATGACAATGCAGCAAAACCAAAATGAACTCTTGAAATATGCCTGTTCTGGGTCAGGAAATTTGGCTGCCACTGGTCCAGGGGAATCCCCTGGTGCTTGGAAGCCAGGTGCAGGCCCCACCAGGTCTGCACCCATTTGGGGCTGCTCCTGCAGTTGGTTTCCTGGGCTCTCCCCAGACGATTCCTGCTCTACGAAGGCCTGGTCTTTGAGAGCTGCAGTAACACGCTGTCGGTGGGTTAGGTGGGGTGAGAGCTGGGGCCTAGGAAAGCGGCGTGCAGCGGTGGGCTGTGACAGGCAGGGACAGGAAACGCTGGGCTCTGCTGCCGATCGTAACTCGGGGAGGCCGCAGCTGGGTAATTTGTTTTTGCTTCCTGTTCCCAATCTGTTTGGGTCAAAAGTAGCTGTGTTTTTCCATATTAAGATGTTTGGCTTCATTCTGCAAGGCAGCAATAAATTGCACACCGCACACAACGTGTTTCTTATATTTTGGAGACTTTATTGCTGCCTTTGACTTTTAATTTGGATAGTGACACCTTGTGTTAGTACCTTTCCTATTGCATAGACCTGCTTTTCAGGGGAAACAAAGCTTCTTTTTTTTTTTTTTCATTACTGTGTTTTGGGAAGAGGCTTTGCTGTGAGCTGGGGGAAGGCTGCTCTGGAGCTGGCCATCGCTGGCCCTATGCTCCCGGTAAGCAGGGATACACTGCCAGTGTTAACTGGGGTGTAATTCATAAAGGTTTATGAAGCACCCAGTGGTCTTGAGGAAGGTTCTTGGAGAGCAGGGATTGTGCTGTGCAGGGCTGCGGTGCTTGGCAGGGTGCTCGTGGTCCACAGATAACGAAGGCTGGAGGGCCAAGCTGCGAAACATGCGTGGCTGGCAGATGGGGACGTCTCACCAGAACTCCCCGTCGGTGGTATTTGCTTTTCTTAACCAGGCTGTAGGATCTCCTGTCCCGCCCACAGCCAGTCAGGGACAGACCTCCTTATCGCCATACCAGGCGGCAGCAAGGTCCTTCTGAAGGGAGCCTGAATGTTCTTACACAAATGATAACCAGCAGTGCTGGCCAGGGCCTTGTGTTACATCCTGAGATACACTTCAGTAAAGTTGTCTTTGGGGTAGAAAAAAGAAACAGTAGCACAGAGCCATTAGAAGGGTTACATGGTAACATGGTCTGTCCCTTTTCCTCTGAAGCCTGCAGGTGCTGGTGTGCAGAGCAGCTGGCTGGGGGATCCACCTCTGTTTGAAGAGAGAATTGGGGCATGAAGGGCTGATTCTGGGCGAGGTTACAGCAGCCCTGCTGGAGGGAGAGGCCTGCTGGGCTGGGGACTTTCCAGCACTGGTGGCTGTGTCGTAATAGGACACATCGGGTAGCCTATGCTCAGGTGTCAGGGTTGGAATGAGGGTCCTGCTGCTGCTGAAAGGCAGATTCATTTTGTGTCCTGTGTTAGGTGGAAGGTTGTGCTTCTGAAAAGACCCTGAGATCCAGACATAAGGTACAGGAGAGTTTCTGGTGTGCCTGAAATATTCTGTATGGGGCCACCATCTTGTCCTTGGAGTGATAGCAGGATTTGAAAATTCAGCGCAGCTGGAGTCTGTCCCACCTTCCTCCAGCTGGGTGATTACAGTGTTTTCCATGCCAGCTTACATGAGAAGCAGCGTCTCCCCCAGGCCTTGGAGCACCACCACCTGCTCAGCCAGCCTGGGGGATGCAGTACCTGGTGACAGTGTTTGGTAGCAAAATGCCGTGGGACTCATCCTTACCATGGGGTCTACACGCAGCTCCTCTTATGTCTCAGATGAAAATAATTTTCAGTGCAGGTAGGAGAAAAGCAAACCTGTGACAAACTTGTGTGTTTGGGGGAATTATAGAAACTATTTGAGGGAGGCATTGCCAAGGCAGAGCCTTTGGCTGCTCAGGTGCCCCTGTGGACTCCGCAGAGCCTGCTGTTTTGTGTCTTCCAAATGGGTTTTGGCATTGAAAGGTGCAGTCTCCTTCCTCTGCTGTTGTCCTCCTTCTTGTGCTTGGTCTTGTAGATGTTTGTCCTGGCCACGAGAGAGGGCAGGGATGAGCCCTGGGCCCCACGGGAGGGCGGAACTGCCCAGGTTGACAGCAGCCAGTGCTTGGGTCAGCTGGAAGTGCTGGTGAAATGGAGCTGGAGGCTGCCCAGGCTGCAGGAGAGCGTCTGCACAGGTGGGGCCTGGCTGGTCAGAGACAGACTTTTGCAATGTGCTGGGTTTTTTTAATTCAATGAAGTGCTAACTGTTGTAGTTACATACTGATGAATAAGAGTAATGCTTAGTACAGCTGTTGCATAAGGCTGTGAGCAAAGGCAGGTGCCTTTCACCAGCAGCAGTAACTCCCTTTTTGAAACAAAAGGACTGGACAGTGAGTTGAACTGATCTTGTGCTTCTGGTATTCGCCACAAGCTACATCTCAATAACTGCACGCAGGTGCCTGCACTGTAGGCTTGGAAATGCATCGCCTTGCACTGCAGGGCCCAGGTGAGCAAACACAGGCACCAAATTGAATCAGAACCTTCATGAGGAGCCATTTAAGTTCAAAAATCTCATTTTGGTCACCTGCAGCAGGTGATTTTTGTTGGTCCCCTCTTGCTCTGGTGCATGGGGATGCTGCTGGCTCCCCCCTCCCCACCAAGCCCTGAGCTAAGTGCAGCTGTGGCACGGCACTTGCTGCTTCTGCCTGAGTAACTATGTGCTGCTGAGACTTTGCCATTTCCTGGTGGCAGGAAAGCCATTAGAACTGCAGAACTTGTTCAGAGTTATGCAGCGATTACTTAAAAAAGGTAAGATAGGATGCCTGTTAAATTAACACCACAGATGCCTTTTTTTAGGCGCCTAGTACAACAGAACTCTGAGGGGGAGAAGTCCATTACAGTGATTATAGTCCAAATATAAAACCTTTGTGGTAGGCAGAGAGTGAAGCTGTCTACAAATGGGAGCAATACTGGGTGGAAGGTAAAAGAATATATATTCTGACTGATAGAAGAATGAATTTAAATTCCTTTAATGTGAGTAATCTTTGTATTATTAGCTGTAATCTGCTGCTGGGAAGCACACAATCTTGACTGTTTTTTTTTCTTTTCCCCCCTCTCCACAGATATGCATTAGTAAGAACAGAGTGTTTCTCCTGACCTCTACCTTTAGACTTGTGTTCCCAAGAGCACAAACTGCTCTTCTATATTTTTGGACAGCATCTGCAGATAGTGGAACCTGACACAAAAAAAAAAAAAATAGCAATGCAGCTGGGAATGCGCTGCTGTGGTCCCAGATCACTTAGCAAGGGGCCTGATCCTGCGTGGTGCTTACAGCAGGGTAGAACTAGGGCTGCAGTGGGATGTTAGGTGCAGGGCTGCTTTTAGGGTCGTCTTAAACCTGTATGTTTCCGAAGTGATTCTCAGCAGGGTGATCTCGGAAAGGAGGTTTGCTGAGCTTGGAGGGCGAGAGGGAGCGCAGCCTGCTGTATCTGCTGATGCACGCCTTCCTGAGGTGTGCTGAGGGGGAAGTACAAGTGCACCACTACTGATGTACGTGGTGCAGTAACGTTAGCTGGACTGTGGAGGTGGAGAGGTGAGACTGGCCTTGGGACTCCTGTTAGCAAAGATTGAGCTTTTAGCATGGGAGACCAGAGCAGCAGCATCTGACACCTTTGGGTGGGAGGTTATCACGCTTGGCTTGCATCTTCCTTTTTTGAAGGAGAGAGCTGGTGCTTGTCCCTGTGCACACAAGTTTGCTTGGATTTCTGCAAGAATATTGCTCATCTTGGAGATTCAGGCAACAGAGAATTAAAGCGTGAGATCTGCTTGCTCATGACCTGAATCCCCTAATCACAGCCTCGAGTAAGTGAAGGTCTTAGGCTGGGTTGAGTAGAGGGCATCTCCGTGCAGGAAAATGGACATCTGTCTTCAGCCTTCCAGAATTAGAGCTTGCTTGTGTTGAAAAATAGTTGTGAGTGTCCCCTTGCCTTAAGCCAGACCTGCTGTTGTGACTTTGCTTCCCCTGTGGCAGGTGCAGCACAGGAGCCTTGGTGAAGGTAGGTGCCTGGTACCCCAGGGTGAGCCTGTGCCTTTTGGAACTGCGCCTCAGTTTGGTGCACTCAGGTTAGAGCCTTCATTTAATTTAAGCCTTGTGCTGCCAGTTTTCCTTCTTTAATCTGGGAAGGAACATTAACGTGGTTCATGCAGTAGTGTGGCCACTTTCACTGACCCTGTAATTTGATTTTGACCATCTCTGCTTTCTGTGGATGTTTTTCGTGGGGTGCTTCAGTAATGCCAAGCCGGCAGTAATCCCAAGCTTTGAACTTCATGTTCAGCTAATTCCAGGTCGTAAGACTGCAGCCAGAAATGTAAGACTAGCTGTTTTTTCAAGTAGGTGGCTAAACTGAAAAATCAATTAAAAAAGAAGTAACGGAATTCTACTTTGGGTAAACTAGTGGGGGGGAAAAAGTGTTTAGCTTCAGTGATAAACTGAAAAATGTTATCCCATTTTTGACAGGGAGGCAGAGGGAAGGGCATTTTTGTGGAAGAATTCTTGTTTATCTATTAGATGAGAAGTAGGCATGCTTGGCCTTGAAGCAGAGTTTCAGCTGGGAGGTGGAAGAGAAGGAAAACAAGGGAGAGATAAGTCTAATGCTGCTTCATTTTTGTGAAGAAATGCTCCAGTTTTTCTTTTGAAACAAGCTGAGAATTCAGGTTAGTCACTGTAAAACTGAATAAATAATTTCTCTGAAAAACACTGCCTAGCTTGCTGTCACAGCAGATATAAAGGCAGATTGAAATACTTTGTGAAAGGACTTTAAAAGCTGATTTGGCTCAACACTGCGGTTGTATAAACTGAGACTACATCTCTTGATTTTTGTTACCTGAGGATCTGGCCTGCATCTTGTTTTTAATCTTTTTCTATCCCACCCCCACTACTCCCCTGATATGAAAGGTGATTCTGTGTGGAGGATTTCTTGCTGCACACATTTAGGGACTGCTTTAGAGCTCAGAATTTGATCAGGAGGCTCCTTCTTGCCTCAGTGAGGTTTTGTTTACAGTTCCTGTGCATCTTGCTCAAGGCTGCACTCCCATGCACCAAGAAAATAATCAGCTCTGCATCATGTGGGATACAAATATTTGGGGTTTTGAACATCTGCCACAAACATTTTTAGAAAACACCATACAAATGTCCTTGAGAGCTGAGGAACACCTGCTTGTTGCCTGAAGGTTGAGTTTATAGCAAGCTGCCTTCTCAAATAAGCTGATAACAGATTAGTTGCTAATATCTCACTGATGGGTTGATATTTCCACTGCTGCCCTTGGTACGTCACTGGGGTTGAGGTCTCCTGGTCAGGAGGTGGATGGAGCATGTAAACCAAACCCTGCTCAGTGTGGGGACAGAAAGGCAGCCGAAGGGTGGGTGCCCAGGCAGGGGGGAGGTAAGTCGTGCAGCAATGGATGCTTTGCAGGGCTCTGCAGGTGAAGGTTCCTAAGGCACAAAGCGTTTGTCAGAAAATGGAAGAAGCGGGGAGGTGGGGTGGGTGGGAGTCAGGATGTTGGGAGGAAGGTGGTCTCTGGTGGGGGGATAGTTAGTAAGGAGCTTTGGAAGTGAGGACAAGGAGCTTGTGTGAAGCAGTAGATGGAGGAGAGGCAGGGCTGGGACCTGAGCCAGAAGAAGCCTTTGGATGGATGGCAGCACATCAGGGAGGGGTGTCACAAGCGTCAGTGGGAGCCTCGTTGTGTGTTGGGGTTGGAGCATGACTCCAGTGTACAGCATTGATGTCTGTTTACTGAAGGATGGATAACCTTTCGTTGAAGCTGGATGGGTCAGACCTGGCTTCTGTTTTGGCGCAAGTCCGGGGTTGCATCTGAGGAAACCTTGGGGTCTGTTAGTTGAAGGTTCGTGTCCTGCTTTGCAAGAGCTGGGTTGGGGATTTACCTTGCAGAATGTAAGGCCAATATTTCACATCTGTTTTCTGGCTTTTGAATAAGTGTGCTTTTAAAGAACGTGCAGTTCTAAGGGAGCCTTTTGTCAACAAATTTCTGTGTTTGTGCAGCATGATCAAAAGAATCTCATGGTTCTGCAGGCTGAAGGGGACACTGAGCGTGGACAGGCCTGTGTTGGAGTCCCTGTGTGTTCAGTGTGCCCTTAAGGTAAAGGATTAGGCTTGCAGAAAAGGAACGAGGTCAGGTCTAGACCAAGAAGTAGACTCTGGAATCCAGCCAAAAGCATAAGAAAGGTTTTTCCTGTAACAGCATCCTAGATGTGGCAGTTGTGTTGACTTAGCCGAAATGAGGCTGACATCTGTAGGTCAGGCCTGATTAAAAGCGAAGGAGGGTGGAGAATAGCTCGCAGAGTAAAGAGGATTTGAAGATAACAGCGGGGGGAGATGCGCAGCCCTTCCCGGCAGAATTTGGCTCGGCCTTGGGACTCTCGCCCTGTCTGGGAGCAGGGAGCTCCTGCTTGGCTGGGTTCTCTCTGAGCCTCCAGAGTACTGGGGCTGCTGCTCCTTCCTTCCCTGGTTCACAGGGGTCTTCAGTCATCCCTGCCCTCCAAGTCTGTGACACTTTGAGTAGAAGTCTGGCTTTGACTTTCTCCTTCCACTGTTCAAGGGAAACCTTCCACGCCAGCCTTTGGCTAGCTGTAAAACCCCATTGTGAAAACAGCACCCACCCCTTTGTTCTGCTGAAGGGTTAAATGTCTGGGTCTGCTTTCTGCAGGTGAAAGGTGCTGTATTGCTGAGCATTATGTACCAGAGGCTGGTTCAGAAAACATTTGTGTTCCTTTTGACCTCTGCATCTTCCTGTCCACCTTCAGTCCTGCTGGCTGCTGAGGATGCTGGGGACTGTTTCTTTGCTAAGAGGAGGAAAGAAGAGGATGATAGCACTTCAGAAGCAACAGCCCTTGTGCTTTAATATTACTTTCCAAAATGGTTGTTTGCTACCACTAGTGGCTTCTTAACTTACGTTTTGAATGTGCTGCTGCCTGAAGGGCTTTGACACAGAGGTCTGCCATCATTTGGGGATGGGTGAGCTGAAGCACAGAGAGGCAAAGTGACACACTGCAAACGCAACGAAGGAGCTTGCAGCTGCTGCCACAGTCAGAAAGCAGTTCATGTCTTCTCACTGCTCCCCTGGGAGGGGACAGTGAGCCAGGATGGAGCAGGGGCTCGGGCAGGCTTTGGGGAGGGTGTTTAGGGATGTCTGCAGTCTTCTGCCAAACCTGCAAGAGAGGGAGGCAGCCAGCATTGCATCCAGCTATCATCAGCTTCCCACCTCCAATGGCTGTGGCTGGGCTGGCCTCTAGCCTGGCTCCATAGAAGGACTTGAATTTTCTCAGCAGGGATACCAGCACCGTCTGAGTGCAGCTCCTCAGGTACTCATGCTTATTTGCTTGGAAGCATTCAGGGATTGGTTCTCTGTTCTGACTTTTCCATGATTATTTCTTTCAGTGGAAAAATGGCTTGTGTGATTGGATGAAAAATTATGTAGTAAAAATCTGAAAGGAAAAGGGTGCTTGGTTTCTCCCTGAAGCAGGAGTTTCTAAATGAAAACCTTTTTCTTAGCTAGATTAAAAAAAAAAATAAAAAAAAATTCTTTATGGGGAAAGTACTGACTTCCCTACCAGCTCTGAGTTGCCTTCAGCTGGGAGGAAGTGGGGAAATTGCCCTCAGCCTCTTTGGGACAGATCAGCCCTGGCGGTTTTCCAGTGAAGTAACTAGAGTTGCACCAGGGCTGCGTTTTGCCCCTCTGAATTTAAGGGGTATGTGAATCGGTATGAAAATTGAATTTTAAATGCTGCCAGACATTGCTTTCTTCTCTGTAGACTTTGCCCTGTCAAGTGCCCACCATGCTGTGTGGTGATGCTCGTCACGTTCAGGCTCTCAGTCCAGCTAACCAGCGCTGGTAGTTGTGGTGCCTTCACATTGGTCCATCAATAACTTTGTTACTTGGGGAAGTAACAGCCCAAACACTAATACCATTGCACGGAGTTCTGGGCCTCTCTGTCAGGAGACTGGCAATTGTTTGATGATTTTGTGGAAAATAAATGATCTCAGCTCCCACTGTAGTCCCTAAATTCATTTTCAGCTGTGACAAGAGCCGGGATTTAAGCTTGGGTCCCCCAAAGTAAAATGCAGTTAATTAGCCCACTCCATCATGTAGCCGTTCTCGGTTTAACAAAGGCAGTGCATTCAGCCAGGCAGTTCTCGCTCCTAAGTGCTGCTAACCTTTTCAGCTGTGTGTATGGCAGTGTGCTTGCTCAGAGCCTGAAGTCCATATGTTTGCATCCCTTTTCAGCAGTGCTTCTTAACCCCTCTGTACAGCCTCATTATAATGCTGCTGCTTTCTGAGCAACTTTTGGCACCAGTGTGCGTGTGCATTAAGCTTGAACGATGATTTGTGTTACAGCAGTGGCTGTGGGTTCCTACCAAGATCAGGCTGCTGCAGAATAGAAGGGGAGAGGGCTTGCACCCTGAGGAGCCCTCGGGGTGAACATCCAGGGTTACATGATGTGAGTGTCATGAACTGCCCCATGTGAATGGGGTTCATGCAGTGGCAGAGGGGCCAGATGAGACGCTTGCCCCAAACAACGCTTGGTTTCTGGGCTGAAGGAAGGGTGTGTGTGCCCTCGTCTTGAGTCCCAGCTTCTTGCTCTTACCAGAGCACATCTCCTCTTGAGCTGCAAACCTGTTTGCAACAGATGCTGATAAGCAAGAGCTTGATGCTGGACACAGCTGTGGGAGGTCAGATGTGGAGAGGTGCAGCTAGCAATAAGCCAGCAAGAAGCCCTGTAGGGGCTGTGCTGTGCTGTTCCTGGCAGGTCAGGGAGGCAGTGGATGCTTTTGCTTGCCAGGTCCCCACTGATTTGGGTTAGCCTGCAGAAAGGCTGGGGCAGGGCGATGTGCTTCCTGAACAGAGCAGGCTCTTTGGAAACTCTCCTACCAACCACTGACCTCAGGCAGAGCCCTGAACTCTGTCCTTCTGCAAATGGACTGCTTGGAATAAGGTTTGAACTTTGAGTGCTTTGTAGTGCCATGAGGCTGTGCAATCTTGAAATACCATTTCTGTGCCTTGGGCAACAATCAGACTTAGATATTTACACCCATGGTGTCACAGCAGTTAGTAAGTGGGGCAGGGGAAAGAGTCCTTACTCTGGGTATAACCGCTGGCAGAGCTCCAGGAGGATGCATCTGCCCTTAAAGCATAGGGCCTAATTTTCAAACCTTGGCTTCTGTTTAGATCCAGGCTGTTCAGCAAGCGCACGTACTTGGCTGCTTACTGAAACCTGCAGTTGCTGCTATTGTAATCCAGAGCTTGTGTTTGCAGGCAGTGCTGCTGGGCTGAATGCAATCCCTGCACAAAAAATCATCTGTATGTAGATACCAGAATATGAACAATGATGGCTGTGTGCGTGGATAGTGGGTCAAGACCCCCTGAAAATAGAAACATATTGATGTTGTTAGCAAAAGCTGTGGAGCATGTTTTCCTTGAAAATTGTTATTCAATAATGTCCTTGGTGTCTTTGAATTAAACATGCCGCAAGAAATGGTTTGCTGAATTCTGACTGTACTGAAGGACTGGATATTGGGTAGTCATTATCAACAGCCAGAGATGGTAGCATGACCTGCTGAACAGACAGCAAGATGCATAGGCACTGGCAGCAGGGAAATCTAAGACAAGAGAACACGTGGAAAGATATGTGCAAGGTAAAGCTTGCACAGCCAGCCCTTATGCAGCAAATAAAGCAAGGTCTTGCTGACCTTGGCAGCTGTACAGGGCAGCCTTTGCATAAGAATGACTTGTGCTTAATATACTAGAGAAATTATTCAGGGACAAATATTCTTGTTTCCTGCAGCACTGGGGGTGCTATCTTTTTATTCCAGTTGCAACACAAACATAAATGCATTGCGCACAGGGTAGGAGGAGCACTGACTCCCCGAAGCACTTTCAGTTCTGTTTCCTGTGGTCTGGAGAAGAAAACGTGGTGCTCTCCTCCTGCCCTAGCTGAGCTCTTCCAGTGCCTTTAGCAGCCACGTTCTCCTGGAGAGCTGGTAATGGCTGGATGGAAAGGCAGTGTGATGGGTGTCTTCCTTAATTAGCCCATGCGGTTTGTGCCTAACAAGGGATCTGCTCTACTGCAGGCACACAGGGTAGTAACGAGGATTGATAGGAAAATACTAGTGTGGAGGAGGGTGGTGGCTTTATTTATCTATGAAGACACATTTTTATTTGCAAATCTAGGCATCTGTGGCTCAGGAGGTGGGTGTGGGCTTGGACTGTCCGGCCCCTGGTAACTGCCTGTAGCAGGATTGGGCTCTTCGATCCTCTGTGGCTACGTGAAGGGTGAGCTGTGGCCAGGGCTGCACCCTGCAGTAAGCAGATCCCCCAGGGCCAGGATGGCTCAACACTTCAGAAGTGCTTTGCTCTCCTCATTGTGCTGCAGTGCAGCAAGCAGAGGGACCTCGGTCTGCAGGCTGGCACAAGCACAGTGTGTGTTACACACCAGGAGACACTGAGCTGGTAAAGCTTTGTTTTCCCTGACCTCCCCATCAGCATTTCCCGTGCTGCAGTTCTTGTGTGCAGCTCTGAACCCAGCCAAGTACAGCTCACCTGCTGCTCCGTGTGGGCAGGAGCTACTGCAGAGCCCAGAAATGGTGGCTCTCCACATCAGAGCCTGGTCCCTCTCCAGCTCGGACAGATGGACCCCGAGCTGGCTGGAGGCTCCGCTCGGTATGTCCTGGGGCCCGGCCAGTCCCCGTGCTGCCACCAGGCTGGGCTCTGCGCCTGCTCAGCACCATGTGGGTCGGCGTTTCGCCGAGCTCTGTGGGTAGTGTTGCTTGCATATTCTCACGACTTACTCAGTACCACTGTTTTTCATGTTTTTTCTTTCTCTTGTCACCCACTGAAGAGATCAGTGCCGTAAATGCCCCTAGTCAAGAGCAAATTCATCTTGTGCATTCTGTTGGAGCAAGGTCTTCAAGGTCTGTTTTTGAGGGATATCAGGAGAGGACCAGAGATGATGTTTGTTAATATTGATAATGGGAAGTGTAATTAATGTGGGTATGAAGTGTTAAATGTTAAATTAAAATGGGAGATTTGAAAGCAGTCAATAGATCAATTGAGAGGCTGGAATGAAATGCTCAGACTTTCAAACAATAATCAGATTTCCAATAAAATCTCCATTGTGTGTAATTAAAGGGGTTACAATATTAAATCAGGTGTTAAGGGAATGATATCTAGAGGATGCTGAAAGAACAAAGATCCAGACAAAAAGAGCACTCCTATCTGCAAGCAGAGTCCCTGATGGGGCAGAAATAGGGTGGAGAGTGTATGAAACTAGCAACAAAAAATCACAAAAAGAGAAGAGTGGTGGGAAAGCCACTGCAGAGCTCAACGTGTGCCTGGATGGAGAGGGGCCCAGTTTGTCCTGAGAGATCCCTTGTAGTCCAAGGACATGGTCCGTCCACGTGCACTCACATCTACACCTGAGGTCCTCCTGCTGGCAAGCCAGCTTTCCAGAGAAGCGAGGACAGCATGTTAAAACCCACCAGCTGGAAGTACTGCCATGCAAAAGACTTCCCGGGAGAGGTAGAAATATTAATTACCAACCATCACCATGTTTCTGTGACATCCCAGCTAGTCGATAAGAACCGAGGCACACAATCAATGCTTTGTGAATAGGCAGAGCAGCAGTTAACGAGAGAGGTGAATTAGGCTCAGCTCTACCCCCAGTGGGACATATGGGGTGTCCAAGGGCACGAGTTTTGTGCTTTTTCCCTTGCCCTGCAATCCTTAAATTGGCAGAAAAGGCTGTAGAGTGGCAACTCCCTAGTTTAACTGGCCTGTGAGTAATGGTAGCAAACAAGTCCTGCTTTGTGGGCAGCACCAGACTTTGCTCTTCCAGTCAGCTTAGCTTTCTGATGCTGCAAGCCATGCAGGAGGCTGTAGGAAGCACTACAGTTCCATTCCCCAAATATGCATCTTTGCTCTAATCCTAAAGCGATAGTTCAGAATATAGCACAGACACAGTGCTTACTGCAGGCTTCGCATCTGTCAAGGTAACAGTACTATGAGACAGAGGGGGAAAACACTTCTGTGCTAGATAAGATGAACTTGCTTATTAGCCCATGGCATTTGTTTTCTAACCTTGTCCCGTACCCGTGATGTGATTAGCTGTGAAGACATAGCTGTGAGGCTCTCCAGAGCCTTGGAAGATGCGTGTTTTAAGGATATGTTCTCATTTTGTTTTATAATCCTGGTAGCAGCCTCTGCTGGGTAGTTCTGGAGGTTTAAATGCTGATTAGGTTAATGGATTGTAATGTAACCCCACCCAGCTGGTCATCAGTCCCTTGGAAATGCCTTGTGATTGTGCTGGTTATTGCTTAATTGCAAGCCCAGCCTTACCCGTGCACTTGGGGAGGATGGAGCTTACCCAGCTCTGTGAAGAGAGGAGGGTGAGGAGCGGCCAGGGAGGTGGCCAAGGAGCTCTCTTAGAGCCTTTATGTAAAGATCTCTAAAATTTCCACCGTGGCGTAGCTGGGCAGAGGTAACATGATCTTTGGAAAAGTGCCTTTGTGCTGTAGCCTACAGGAGAGCTGCTTTATTAACAAAGCCTGAACGCGGGTTTGTTAAATTGCAGCTCTTATATTAATGGTGACCTTGAATATATTTTTCTAATTGCAAGATTGCTCCCAGATCTGGGGTTGCAAATGAGACTTGTGTTGAGCTCCCCAAAAGGGTTGGAAATGTTCGTTCCCACAATTGCTCTGTCACCCTGACCCTCTCTTTTATCCAGAACGGATAAGCTTCACAAACTGCTGTACATAAATTTTTAACTTCACTGCTGACATTAGAAGTCCCTAAAAAGAGGTGTCTGAGAAGAGACTGCTCCGTCTGCCGCATATAAAACTGTTGGGGGCAGGGAGATCAGAGCATGACTGTGGCCAAAGGCTCTGAGGGAGCTCCATCTTCCTCCTCCATATGAGCTGCGAGGTCCTTGCTGAAGGATGCTGCAGGGGTGTGGAGCTTGCACAAGTGCTGGGGAGACTGGATGAGGAGTAAGTGAGGAGCTGGTTGGGGAACACTGAGCAGGCAAACCACAGCAGGCTCAGGAAATCCTCCGAGTTAAAAATAGTGGGAGGCTGGGAGAGTATCAGGCTGGGAGATTGTGCCTGTCTGCGTTGTTGTTGCTCTTGGTTGGCTGTGGGTGGCTGCTGGCTTCTGGTCTTTGGCTGGGCTCCACGTGAAAGGAGGGCCATCCCTCCAGCCCTCTGCTCCCCTCTGCAGAGGTGCTCTGAGCTGCGCTGTCCCATGCTGGCAGCACAGGGGGTGAAGACGGGAGTTTGGGGATGCATGTTTTTATTTCCTTAAAAAAAGAGCAGCCTGCTCAGTGGGAGCATGGGTTTGGGGGTCCTCTCACAGAGGTGCTGCTGGGGCACGAGGGAGCTGGGGTTAAGTGGGGCCTTGGTGTGAGCCTGGCGAGCCGGCAGCAACGCCTGTGCTGTGCCTGTGTCAAGTCCCAGCCCTGTTTTTCCTGACCTGAATGCATGGAACAGCTTGTTCTCTATTGTCTGTTAACCCTTACAAAGGCGCTTAATCTTGTTCTCCTTTGTTCTGCATTGGTTGTGCTCGGCGGGGTCAGGTCCCCACTACTGGTGCGGGGCAGAGCTGCGCTGAATAGCTCTGTGCCGCGCAGGGCGAGCTGTGACGCGAGCTGTGACGGAGTTAATTGCTGAGTGGTGATGGCCCTCCCCGGCTGAGGATCTGCTCCCATGAGCTATTTAAGCCTCTGTTTCTTGTATCTCTGTGCCAATCAGATTAGCTGGTGCCAGGAAACAGACCACGGCCTGCTTTCTCTTGGATGCACCCTTTTTCCTCCTTACCTGTCTATCCCAGTCAAGCCACTTCCCGCTCCACCTTGGTTCTTCTATTTAGTTTTGTTCCTTCCTTTTCATTCTGTCTCCTCCTGGCCTGTCTCATCTGTCCCTGAGGCTGTCTCCCTGCGTTCTGACATCCAGCCATAGCGCTTAACAATAGGCTGGCTCCTGCTGCGCTGCTTACTGCTCTGTTTGCAGCCACTGGTGCCATGTGCCCCTCTGCTGCGCTGTCCTTTTCTTGCTCTTGCTTTCCTCCGTGGTGCTTGTTCTGTTGTAATTCAGATTCCCCTTAAAGTGCAGAAGCAGAGGGATCCTCAGTTCACTGGAGGTACTCATCTTCCCAGCAAAGAAGAGGAAATATGGCCAGGAAGTGAGTGCTCTCTGCTCCTGTGGCTAAGAGCTGCCCAGCTGCTGTTGATCCCCGTGGCTGTTGCTGCTCTTCTCTAAGTTGGACCCTTCTGCTCTCTTGCTGCTGATTTCAGTAAGGGATTTGCTGTTGGAAAAATTAACCCCCCAGCCTCACAGGATGAAGTGTTCCAGCCTGGCTGTGTGTGCCAAAACAGGCCCATCCCCTGCCTCTTGCAAGGCCCCACCTTTATCCTTACTCTAAAAATAAAATGCAGGGATATTCATTCCTTTCTAGTTACTCTGTTCTGTTACTCTGACCTCATTAGACTTTCCCAATAGAAAATTTCATTGAACTCCTCTGTTAGTGGTGAAAACAAACAAGACCATTAGACTTCCTCTGGAAAAAATGAATCTATATCACAGGGAATTGTCAGGAGCCAATTTTCCACTGCTGAGTTTGTGCTGTATGCTTATGTTCCCTTGTATGTATTTCGTAAACAAAGTTGTATTCACACTTAGAAGAATTTAAAACAATTTTTATCCTTTAGATCTGAACTGGTTTGCCTCCCCAATTGGAAGTAGATAGCTTCTGTTATGTTACAAGGAGCCAAGTGGCTGTTGGAGGGGTGTTACAAGTAGAGAGACTTTTTTCAGACCCCCAAGCTAAATATATTCTGAGGCTTCTGTATGTGCATGTTCGTAGGAATGATAGCCAAGTGATAGATTGCTAAGCCACATCATAAATTCAGTTTGTCGGACGCCTTTGATTACCTCCTCTGCACTCTGCCTGTAATCATTCTCCTTCAAACATCCTTCTAATGTTCTTAACAGCAGCCAATTAAAACAAAGACTCCACTTGCCATCTATCCCCTCTTCCCTCTGCTATCACCTAAGCTCTGTCCCTTGGGGGAAAGAGTGAAGTGCGCTGATGGTGTTTCTGAGTGTGCGCCCTGGATTTGGGGAAAAGATCCCTATTTGGCTTTCATCTGCTGATTTTTAAAGTCAGCTTTGACAGACAACCAACCAGGTGCTTTTGTTTGGGGCTGCATGGCGCTGACAGGAAGGATGCGGCAGATGTAAGGCACTGTTCATGTAGATGTGGACCCTAGCTAGATGGAGCCCACCTTCTCAGATTCCTGGGTTTGATCCAATGGTTTCATGTGAAGTGAGATGTCTTCTGGAAGAAAGGCATGCCACAGGTGTTACGTGGGAAACCAAAAGTAATTCATGTCACTAAGACTTCCACGGGGGAGAAGCTGGAGGCCATCGTGCTATGGATGCAGGAAGGTAGGGAGATGATTGGAGATCTGAGGACTTTTATTGCTGTCCATGACTCAGGCATCTTAGGGGGAGTGGAGGACGTTCAGTCACTGCAGAGTTGATTCATCTACCTGGCAATGAGATGAAGAGCAGTGAATAATAGATTCTGGGGGGTGTGGAAGGCAGGAGAGGCCAACACACTAATTCTAAACGGCTTGGGAAGTGCCTCAAGGGTAACTTCAACTTTTCCTTGCCTTTTCTCAGGGCTTAGCTCTGTTGGCTCCTTTCTGGGCAGATCCCCAACTGCTCTCTGCTCCATGGGAACAGCAGGCACACAGCTCCTGGACCCTCTCCAGCCAGGTGGCACTGGGTGCCAGAAGTACACCTCCAAAACGGGCACTGAAACCTTCCAAGTGCCTCCTGGCTTGGCTGTTCCCCCATGTGCACTGCAGCAGTGGTTCCCTTTGGTGCCAGCAGGGTGTTTATTGCTGTGCAAGCAGGACTGGAGCTGTTGGACTTGCCTTTCATCCTGTTGCAGCCTGCTGGATTAATGGGGCAGACATATGTGTGTGTGCATGCTTTCCCTCCTCCCTTTCTTCATCCTGGTTCATGCTGCAAGGACTGGGGTATGAGGGATCATGTCAGCTAGTCCTTACACAGCCCTTACTGTCATTGTGTATTAATGCCCAGTTGCCATTTCTGGATTTTATACACCAGACATCACCCAGGGGGTGGGGATGTACCATTCCCATTTGCAGAGGGATTGAGCCACTTGTCCAGTGTCACTGGTGGATGCCTGTGGCTAAAGCAGGGTTTAAGCCCCTGTCTCCAGTCTGGCACGTGCAGACCAGAGCATCTTTCCTGTGTGAGTGGTGGCCTGTGGCAACTGCCTGTGTGAAAACAGTGCCTTTGGGCTTTGGGACTGGGTTTTCACTGGCATATGAAAGTGGAAAGTCAGCTCTCAGTTGTTGGTACGTTTACTTTTCCTGATTTCCTGCATGTTTTAATTTTTTTAATCGTGAAAGAAATTATCCTAAACATCTTGGGTGCTTTTGACTCTTCCTGTCTCCTGTCATCACGTTTGACTTGCAACCTGAGGATGCTGTTATGGGTCTGAGTTGAGGAGTAAGTCAAGGCTCCTTTCTTCCAGATTTTTTTTTCTTCAATCATTTCATAAATTATTCTTTAGTTGTTTTGTATGTGTTGTGCCCTTCTGTGTAGCCCAGAAGTGATAGGTGCTTTCAGTGCTGTGCATGACTCCTCATTTTGTAACACATGTAATTCAGACAGACTTCAATGTAGTAGCATAAAGACTTTGGAGGCCTGCCCTGTGCGAAGGGGAAAATTACTGTCTGGCCCAGAGCGATGGCTTTGTGATGACTGCATTGTGTTCTGGTGCTCTGTGTTTGTACCAAACTGGTTCGCTGCCAACTTGCTTATGGCTTATCCAAGTGCTCAGTACAAAGACTGTTAAAACTATTTTTGTTTTCTGTGAATTCCTCCAGCTGAGAGAATTCAAACTGCTGTCCAAGTGGCCGTCTCCTCTTTCTGCAGGCCTGTTTTCACCAGGTGGGACAGCTAATGTGTTACCGTGTGAACCTACAGTGTGTGCACGTGTTGGGGCACATAGGTCCTTTGAGGAGATGCAGTATGAGACCTGAGAGGACGATGCCTCCCTGTCACTCCGCTGGTGGCAGCGCTGGGGACAGTCTGTCTCGTGGAGCACCAGGCTTTGCGTGGTTGGGAGGTCTGGAGCGGGCTGGTTACAGCCATGGCTGTTCTGACCCTGACTCCAAGCTGAGGGAAGGCTCGAAGGTCGCTGTTGCCAGCAGTGTCCTGCAAAGGACAGTTCAGTGACAGCATTCCTTGCCATCAGCTGCGTCCCCATCGGCCTGTGAACACAGGGACACCGAGTGTCACACACCTGCTGATTGGCAGGGACCTTGGGGGTTTCTTGAGTGCTGAGCGGGATAATCAGGTAGATTGTGGGATACATCTGCTTGATCCTATTTCTTATGATTACGTGGTGGGGAACAAGTCTTAATGAGCCTTGGCCTTTTCTGTCTCCTCTGTAAATCTGTTCGACTCAATTGAGCTCGCTTTGTGTGAGACATCTCTCTCTTTGTGCTTGGAGATAGAGGCATCCACCTCTGAAGCTGGCTGTGCTTTGAGCTGGGCTGTGGATTAGCCGACCTCCAGAGATCCCTGCCAACCTTTCTTTCCTTTTTTTTTTTCTTTTTTTTTTGTTTGCAGCTGGTGTAATTGTGGTCTTAACCCCTCCCTAGCAGTGCTGGCAGTGGAGGGGATTTTAGCACTGGTTCACAGCAGCCTTGTAGCTGCTTCTGTACTGCAGAGAAAATGCTGCTGTTGAGCTGAGCACTGTGCTCTAACATACTGCCTGGCCTCTGGTCCTGGGAAGCTGCCTCCCACGTGAGGCCAGAAGGGATTTGCCAGGTGGGTCCCAGAAGGGAGCATCCTCCTCGATGTATCTGTGGCTGGGGAGGGGTGTGTGCTGCACTCAGACACCCGTATCTCACAGGCGGGGAGAGGTGCAGGTGGCTTCCATTGCTCCTAGCTGAGAGCTGGAGGAGGAAAGGGGTTTTGTCCTCTACCTCGTCTTAGATAAGCTGATGGTACAGAAGCCCAAAAGAACAAAGGTGTGCGGGGTGGGGGTTGTTGCTGCTAACAATAAATGTATTCAGCGAAGCAGGAGGAAGTTCTTTGAAGCACTGCACTGCGTGCTGCCCTGGAACACCCTATGGAAAGGTGTTTGTTCGGCTGGGCACGTGCGTGGGTCCGGCACAGTAGCTTCTCTGAACTTCGTTCAGAGACAAATTAACAACAAAGCTCCTTAAACTTCAATATTTCTGTAATACATTTTTGGCTTATAATTCCCCAGCAAAGAGTAGCAAATGGCTGTCAGCCTTTTGCCTGTGGAAGTGTTTTGGAGAAGAGTCGGTCCCACAGGAGCAAAGGGGAGGGGTGTTCTTTGCACTTTGCTGGACAGGAGGTTGATGATGAAGGAAAACAAATTGCGAAGATTTCAGGCACCTTAGGGAATAGGAGCACTACAGGCTACAGTGAAGAGTGATAAATTTCAGAAAGGGACTTTTTTTTGTCCAAATGTTTCATTAGATATGGCACTTATTTTTCCTGTGAGTGTTTGTTGCAGGGTGTAGATGTGGAGAATTGTATGCGTGTAATGAAAATAATGCTCCCCAAGTTTCTGTATTTTTCTCTGCACTGAAGGGTTTTCTTCCGTCACAGTGCTTTATTTTATCTGCTTTGTTTTTCTCGTTCCTCAGCTGCCATTTCTGCAGGTAAGAGAAGTGCCCAGGTCAGGCTAGGTCATGCCAGAGCCGTTACCAGCGGAGCATCCAGAGGCCGGCAGCATGCAGCACCGCTGTCCCTGCAGAGCACTGCATCTGTCTTCTGAGGTGCTGTAAATCCAGCATCTTTAGCAAGGTGCTTCTTGGCAAGCTTTCCAGGATGTGGGATGCAGTGTGTGCACCTTCAGCCACCAAGGAGTGGAAGGATTTGTCTCGTGCTGCTCTTTCCATAGAGGTTGTGACCAGTAACCCACACTCTGCAGGGTGACTCCAAGCCAGAGGCATGAGTGAGTGTGGGGTGGGGAGGACGAGTGTCAGTGGCTCCCGGAGCACAGAGCTGTGGTGTTTGCATGCCCAAACATCCGGCTCTTGCATGCAGCCACTTCTGAAGCTGGTTTGTATCCTGTCAGCAAGGCTTTTCCATTGCAGCAGTGCTGGGGGTGTTTTATTTGTGTGTGGTTTCTGAGTTTGTCTGTCCCTTCTGAACAGACAGCAGCCAGAGCTGAAGTTGCCTCTTTGGCATGCAGTGTGATCACTGTGATTCATGGCCCTCAACATCTGCAGCAAGATCTTGAACAGAAACTTTTCATGCATGTTCGTGGTAGAGAATCTGCTGTTTTTCTGTTTGACTGTTGGAAGAACAAAAGAAGTCTTACATTTTCTTTTGCTAGTTGTAAAGGTCTACCTTAAATTAAGTGAACTGTTCCCCGAGGGAGAAAGTGTCCAGGTACAGACTGTTCACAAAGGAAATATTCAAAGTGCCTACCAAGTTCCTAAAGTGTTTGCTTTGGTATAAGCGCCAGAGCTAAAACTAGAATATTTTGTAATCTGGGAGCCAAAAATACCTCTTGCAGGTGGCAGAAAATTCATTGACCTTCTTCAGCTTGGGTCCTGCAGGCCAGTAAGTGCACAGACAAGGGGCAGGAGCTGGTGGGAAGCTGCTGTGTGCACAGATCCCTCTGTTCCAAGCATGCAGTGTGCAGGCGTGGGAGTGGCACCCGGCCCGCTGCCTACGCGCTGCTGGCACTGTCACAGGAATTTGAGTCTACAGCGGGTTGAGTGCTGCTGGTTTTTGTGTGATGCAGGGTAAGAGCCTTGCTAATCTGGACTTCAGCAGCGGCGGATCCATGCCTTGATCTCTTGCGGGTTATTTTTGTGGTTTCCTTGGCTGTTTTACAGCCATGGCAGCCACTTCTGAACCACTCATAAGCCACGCAGAGCTGCTCTGTGATGCAGAGTGCAGCACCTGACTTGCCATGGGCTCTTGAGGCCCCAGATGAGCTTCTCTAATATCAGACAATCGAACTAATGTCACCGTGGCTCAGTAGGTCCAGCCTGAAGATGCTTTTTATGCTCTCACTGACTGTGAAAGCTCCCCGCAAATGTGCGTTACCTTTTCTTGTGCCTCACTGCCAGTAAATGTACCGGTATGGCACTCCCCAGTTAAATCTTGTCACTGGCTCTACCTTTTTTTGCTCCTTTGAAGATCAAGGGTGCAGCTTTCCATGCCCTTCTTTATCACTGCTGTGAAAGTGGAAGAAAAAGAAAGAGCTGGGGAAGATGCTCAGGCTTGGTTTTCCATGGGAATGTGAAAATCCTGTTAGATGGCAGTGGTGCTCGAAAGGCTTTTGCTTCTCTTTCAGAACAAAATAGTTCCATGTGCTGTTTTTATTGTTCCTGTTTCTCTTTGCCATGCGGTATTTCCAGGAATGCAGCATTTACTTGGAAGAATTTTTTTCTTTTTGTCACCGAAATCATCCCGCTTCTGTTTGTGAATGAAGGGTTTCACCATCCTGGCTTATCAAGGAGTGGGCAGTGGGTGCCCCCAAGCTATTCTACACCCATTAGGGTGCAATGAAAAGGCAAGGTTACAGCATCATCTGAAGGTGCAAGGACTGAAGAATGACAGCGTCATTAGTGCTGCCAGCTGAGTTTAGTGCTTTGAAGAAAAGACTTGGGGGGGGGGAATACTTTTTTTTTTTTTTTTGGCTCTGACAATATCTGGGCACTCAGTACCTTAGTTCAGGGCTGGGATATAACTTGCAGTGAAAGGCTTGAAGTTTGAATCTTGTTAGATATAGAGCAGTTTATTACTGCACCTCCACTGTGGTGGCACTAGGTGCCCACCCATCTGGGCTGGCTTGGTCTGAGCTTTGTGACAGTGACCTGCACAAACTGGGTGTTTGCTGCTGTGGAGTGCCGAGCTGAGCTCAGACTGATGGGAATGCATCCTTGGTTCCTCTAACTGCTGGTGGCTCATTAGGGACAGGAGCATGGAATGTGTTGGAGGTGATAAAGAGCAAGCACTGCTGGAGCCTGGCCTTGAGAAAGCTGCAGTTCTTCC
>VXAV01004188.1:49227-85071 GCA_013399715.1 Alectura lathami
AAAAAAAAAGCTGGACTAACTCTTTATTCCTCTTCTGTGGAATGAGATTGCTGTGCAACGGAAGTAGTAAACACTCAGATAAACACATTTTTTCAGTTCTTTGGCTCTGCAGATAAAAAAAAAAAATATGCTTTGACAGTGCTGTACTCTTTCAATATGTTTTTTGGACTTGGTAAACACTGTTCATTGCTGGGAGCAAGCAAAAATGTTCCACAAACCGAAAACCGTAAAATCAATACACGTTTTTCATTGGGCATAGCAGAGCATACCATTGGCCTGAATGAAGAGAGCTTGGCAGGAGAACAGAGCTGGAAAGAGTTGTCAAGATGTAAAAATATAATGAAGGAGCTACAGGGCTTTTCCCCAACAAAATAACTTGAAGTTCTTACAAACCCAGAACATTTTAACAAACAGCTTGGAATGAAAATCCTGCATGAAAGCAGGACAGCCATGACCCCTTTGTGCTGTCCTGGGGAAATTCAGCAGAACATTGCTGCATTCAGCAGTGTGCAAAAGTAAACTTCACTCACAGCAGCTCTCAGCTTTCCTAATTGCCAGGTGAATGAGGAGCTGGGAGTTGAGGCTGGTGCCAGTGGCTGCTTGGGGTCTAACAGAATACAGCAGAGGCATGTCACCCTGTTTCTAATTAAAATTTTAAAAAAATTGCCAGGGTGATGGTACTTGCTGAAATACTTGAGCTCCATGCTAACAGGCCATCCTGTCTGTGTGGGGCTGGATTTGCCTGCAGAGCTCATTGGTTTGAAGTGCTTGGTGATAGCTCTGAGCAACTGTCACTGCTGAAGGAGATACTAAAAAGGGGTACGGTGATGCAGAAGTGTTGCTGTATTAGCTTTGTTTTTCACCTGCGTTCTGGTTTGAGCTGTGTAACAAAAACAAGCTTGACAAACGTTTTGAGGCTGCAGACTACTTAAGAGAGTCCTAGATATTCGTGTTTGCATCCCTCTTTTGAATGCCTCTGATCTTGAGAAACCCCTGGCCCACGTGTTTTGTAGTTTTGGAGGCAGTTTGGAAGGACCAGTGTTTGCAGTAGGATTTGTCCATGCTGTGCACCTACTTGTCTCCAGTATTTTGCTTCTAATGTCTGGCTCTTAACATTGTTGCACTCACAAAAAGCTATGTGTTTAGCTTCAAAAAATACAATAAAAATACAGGTGAAATAGTTTAGCTGCCAAAGTGCTTCTGCCACACGGTGGGAAGCACGCCCTCTGTTTGAGCAAAGTGCTGCTATTTGCCACGTAATTCCTGGCGATGGAGGCCTGTGCACAGCGAGCATGGCAGGCTGCAAGGGGCAGCTTGCTTCCCAGCCCTGGCGTGGAGAACACACGGCAGCGGCTGGTCCCCTGAGCAGTCCCCTTGTCTGTCTCTCGATGGCTTTTGTCTAGACTCAAATGTACTTGCAAAAATGATGCTGGTGTTTTTCTTCCTCCTGGCCTTCCTTCCATCTCTCTGCAGAACACAAATATCCCAGCAGAGCAGTCACAAATGCGAGACAGGGAGGCTGATGAATGGCGTCAATGTGCTAGAGCCAGGGATTTTTTGTCTCTGTTTCCCATTCCTGCTGCATTTTTCTTACTTACTGGACATGAAGAGCCTCACTGGACTGAAGTGATTGTATTTGGCTGATCTCTCTCTTTTTTTTTTTTTTTTTTTTTTTTTTAAGGTTACAGAGGAACAGAATTTTTATGAAGCCCAAATCCTTGCTTCACAGAGAGGCCAGCATCACTTTGGGGCAAGCACAATGTGGCTGCTTGGTTTGCTTTGAGGGCCCTCTAGCTCCCTTATGCTTGCACATGCCACTGAGCTTTGCTTTGAGCTTTCAGTTTAAAAAGACCCAAAACTCTTGTCAGAGCTGCCAGGTGTCACCTGCTTTCATTTGAAATCATGCAAAACATGAAGGTTCGCTCGTTTCAGTCAAAATCAAACGTGGGCTTGCTCTGAAAGGGCTTGACCTGGTGTTCATTGAAGCCAGAGGAAGTTTAGTCACTGTTTCAGTGACAGGCTGGGCTGCCTTGGCAGCACTGGGAGCTTGTGACAGATCTACAGGCTTTTCCACCGAAGCTGTGTGGATGTAGGAGGGAATCTGAGACTCTCTATGGGGAATGCCTCTTCAAACAGCGCACAGGGAACAGCAGTGTTCCCCCTTTCTGCAGGCAGGTCAGACTGAAGGCTGGGTGGAAGGCAGGTCTGGGCTGCCCTCTGGCCCCTGACAGAAGCCCTGGCCCCTCCATCTGAGCAGCCTGTGAACTGCTGAGCTGTTGCAGCAGCTCAGAGCAGGAGCAGCAGCATGCTCGGGTGCCCTGGCACCAGCTTTTGTCCCTGACACGAGGCCAAAGTAAGTGAATTACGTGGTGGTGAGTGGTAGCAGTTTTCCTGTTTGCAGCGCTCTGCTGAGCTATACAGGAGTGTGTGCTTGAAAAGTGTTTGGCTTTGGTCTGATTATTCACCTCAAAACCTGAAGAGGTTTGTCTGGGTCCTGCAGGGGGAGCTGAGCTAGGCCAAAATGGCACTTGAGCTAGTTTTAGCAGTATTCTTCTAAACTGCCTGCACAGGCTCAGGGAGGTGGCTCTTTGGGTCCAGGAGGTGGGAAGTTCAAAGAAGTCAGGCAAAGCTCATCCTGTATAGGCATTGCAGAACAGTGGTTTGTGGTTTTTTTGGACTGTTTGAATTATATTTCCAGCAAATCACATATTCATGAACTGTATTCATTCCTAGCTAGAACATTACGTGTCACAAGACCTGTATCATCTGTACCTGAAAGTTTCCAGCTCAACCATAACTAGTATTTTTGTCCATGTACTTTGAAACTTCTGTACGGTAGGAAGTCCACTCTCCGAGGCTCATTACCATCTGGTAGTTCTGACTAAAGATGCATTGTGCTTTTACAGCTAATAATTTGTCCACAGCAGAGATCCACATCTGAACATTAGTCTTTGGGCTCTCAATAAGTGGGTGTTATACCCACATTTGAAAAAAGTCAAGGTTACCAGCGCTTGGAGAAGAGAACAAAAAAGAAAACTACAGATGTACTGTTTTTTTTTTTTTTTTCCTTTTAATTAGAATGTCACAAGTAACTTCAGACCACCAGTTCCTTTGTACCAAACACTATGTACAAGTGCATGCTTGATCACAAATGCCTCCTGGCCCTGGAGGGGTGCAAACCACTGTCTCTCTAGCATCCCTACAAGGATGGCCAGAGAGAAGCAGAGGCAGCTGTGGAACTGGAAAGCTTTTGAGGTGCATTATTTTGGAGAGACGTGGAGGAAAGAGTGCTGGCATTTATTTGTGAGTCTTTAATGTGGCACAAATCACTGTCCAAGTAAGGTGGGGAACAAAAGCGTAGGAGAAACTGTGTGACAACCTGTAACTGCTTGGAAGACTGCAGAGTTCAGTGGCAGTCTGAAAGGAGGTTCTTGCAAGACTGTTCAGTTTTTGTGTGTGATTTTTTTAACTGGTCACTTGAATGATGGAGTAGAGAGCATGGCTGTTAAATCTGTAAGGTGCTCTGAGCTTGGGAGGAGCGACAGGTATTTCAGAGAACCAGGTCTGCAGTGGTAGCTAATCTCAACAACTTGGAAAAATAATCTGGGAGGTGGAGAAGAGGTGCAAGTTCAATAAAAGCAGTATGAAATTATAAGCAAAACAATCATCTGCATGGTAGGGGCTTGTTGAACATCGGTTGAAAATGTTGTGCTGCTCCAAGTAAAGAGAAGATCATGCAGGGATGTATAAATGGCAGCGTCGTCTGCAGTGCCTGTGGGGGAAAAAAATCTTCCAGTCTGCACAGCAGTAAGGGGTTGGCTGGGGCTGCGTACCCTGTGCATGCACGCATGTTGGCAGGGTGACTGGAGGAGCAGCTGCTAATGAAAGGCTGAGACCATGCTCGCAGAGTTGAAAGAGCATGGTTTGCATGGCCTAGAGCAGAGGTTTGAGGAGGGGGTAGACGTGTCTGCAGTCTTTTAGTGTGGGCACTTCCTCAAAGAGGAAGGGAGTGATTGCTCTTCTGGCCCTGTGGGGTAGGACAAGAAGTTTGGGGCTTCAGTTGCAGGAGGAGCAAAGCTGCAATTGGAAATCAGGAGTAGCGTTATAGCTGCGGGGAGGGTGTGTTGGGGTTTCTTGCCTGGGAAACACTAGATCTGAGTGAAATAGGTGGCATTGATCTGTCTAGCCTTCTTCCTCCAGCACAGCTCTGTACCTGTTTGGGAAGAGGAATGTGGTGCAGCCATGGAGACCACAGCGGGAGCGCCATGGTGCAGCAAGCAAGTGCTCAGCCCTGGAGCAAATTACGTAGGGACAAAGTGTAGCAAGCATGGAGTACTTGAGTTGGGGTGGTGGATGGACATGTTTCTAACACCCTGGCCATTTGCTTTCCAGGGAGGATAACTTTGAAGCCACAAGTCCTAGGGTGGGCAGAAGACTCGGAGCTTGGACCAGCAGCCAAGTCTGCCTCCCAGCATCCCTGCCTTAAAGAGCAGAGAGCAACTGGGGCAGACCCAGAGCAGCATGTGCTGCTCTGTACATGCTCACAGCTGTGCTGCATGGGCATAGGGGCCTGAAGCTCAATGCTCCCTCATTGGCTCCCACTATTGCATGGCAACTCCTACGCTGTGGCCAGCTGCCACATGTGCCTGCCTGCATGTGCTGAGTGGGTGAAAGCAGAGCACTTCGTGCCACAGCACCGGAGCCAGAGGCTCTGAGTAAGCGGGGCCACACATTTACATGTGCCCCCTCCTCTGGGGAGAGAAATCTGCTGTTTCATGCAGGGAGAAGTTACGTAGTCAGGCTGTGTTTTGGTGCCTGGTTCTGTGCAAAACATGGAAATCCTTTCCTGCCTGATCTCTTTTCATTCTTTTTCCTGTCAGTCATTGCACATGTCATCAGTGTCTGTGGAGAAGTCAGCACAGTCAGGGCCCAGGACTACTGCAGCCTCTACTGTGTCAAGAGCAATATTAGCTTAAAGACTTCCACATGAGAATTGCTGGTGATTGACAGGACATACAGCACAGTCATTAAAACCAGAGACAGGTCTGCTCTGGAACCCCTCACTGGCATCCTGGATTGAAGAGTGCAGCAAACTGCCTCGCAGCACTGGTGCAGACGTGAGCACAGCCTTGGGTTTGCGCTGGAAGTTTTGTTTTTGCGGCATGGTTTGGCTCACTTCGGCAGCCAGCAAGGGGGGAATTTGGGCGGCATGCTTAGGGTTGGCTCACCCAGCCTGCTGCAGGCACGCAGTGTGCTTGGAGTTGTCTGCATCCCACCTTGGAGGCATGCAACAAGGTGCAGCCCAGGAGATTCCAAGCAGCCAGGGGTGGTGCAGGTATTCTTACTGCATTGAAGTGTGCTTTGTTACCTACACTGCAGGCTGCTGTCATGTCAGCTCATGTCGGATGTCAGCCACTTGCAGTATGCGCCATCACAGCATGACTTAGGTTGGCAACACAGAGTCAGTCACATGCCAGCAGCCTACTGTAAGGGTGGGGGAGTGTGTGGGAAGAAGGGGGAGAAGATACTCTCAGAAAATGCTGTAATGATTTATTTTTAATATCCATCTTTCAAGCCTGGGGAATTGCAGTCCATATGCTTTTCCCTCCTGGCTCTAGTTGGCAAAGAAGCTGATGAATATGGTCCTTCATGCTCCTTCCATTTTGTGAGGAGCCAGAAAATATGGCTATATTTAGCATGTTTCCAAGGCCAGCAGCAGTCTGCTGGGTGGTGATTCCCTGGCTGGAGGCTCGTGTGCCACCCTGGGACAGGGTGGGAACATGTGTTCCCTGGCATCATACTCGTGCTGAAATAACAGCACCAGAACAAACTCCTCCAGCGATGGCTGGGGTGGTCACAGCAGACTCAACGCACTGACATGGGTCAGTCTGAGCACCGTGCCTTTCCCAATGCACACAGGCACCCAGTGTAGGTGCTTGGTTGGCACCGAGACAATCCTGTGCTGAGCATCGACGTGCTGGAGCTGCAGCTACTCACTGCATCGAAACAAGGAGTGCCTTTTAGTGGTTAAAATGCTCGTCTGAATCTTAGAAGCCTGACTGCTATTTTTTTTTTTTTTTCCCTCTTACTGTATTCCTAGGCCACCCCAGGTGTGAAATTGAGTTGTCCTTATTTGTCCCCAGCCTGCTATCCACTCAGCAGATTTGCTACCAGTTCCCTGTTGTTTTTCCTGCTGTGTTGCAGCTGGTACTGAGAAGTGAATAATGGCAACTCCTTCATCCTTCTGGCTGCTTTCATAGGGCTGGAAGTGTTGTTGTAAAGCTTATGTGTTGCTGAGAAGTACTGGGAACTGTGGGCATTGTGATAGAAATGTGGAAGAGGGGATTAGCCCTACCAGCATGGTGTTCAGAGGTGCCTGTTGCTGTAGACTGAGACATTCTGAAGGTTGTCTTATAGCTGGAGGTCTAAACTGGGGTCACCAAGAGCAGGGGTATTTTGTGTTGCTCCGTCACGCTCTGTCACACCATCAGTTCCTAACATTCATTGTCAGATGAAGAATCTACAGTGGTGTTGGAGAGTGAAACCCTTCTCAGCGGTGGTTTTTAAGCAGTTGTGGTGGAATGCAGCAGCTGATGATGCTCAGGACCAAAATGACAACCAGTAGGAGCTAGGCAGAAAGTGTGACTTTGGATTTGCGTGCTGTGGTGATTCATCTAACTTTCCTGGAACTATAGAAGGCCTGAACGACAGTAGTGTGTGCTTTTTCTCTGCAGCAGCACCTCCACAGCACCTTGGAGCAGCACGGTTGCCTTTGCTGTTCCAGCTGTCTGTGAGCAAGGTGAGCAGGATCAGTTGGGGAAGCAGGAAGGACAGCCCAGGCCAACTGAATCCCAAAGGATTCTCCTCCTCCCAGCTGGTGTACGTCTTCACCTTGTAGCAGTGCTGGCCTGTTTGGGCACCAGCAAGCTGTGTGGTGCCATTTTCCCTCACTTCAAGCAGATGTAGGAAAGTGGCGATGAAGATTCATGTCCTCGGGGCCTGTGAGCAATTAACTTGCTGCTAGGGATCTGGTACTGTAGGATTTGCAGAGAAGCCAAAACAATAGCATGAAAAAGCCTCCCCTTTTGCAGTTGGGCTGTTGGGAGACACTCAGCAGCTCCTCTGGGAGCAAGGCAGAATCTCACTCTGCAAAGGCAGGCTTCTGAAGTTTGGGAGGGTTTAGCCCAGCGGGTTTAGCCCATCACTTCTTGCTTTTAATTATTTGCCTCAAAGTAACAGTGGGGAGGCAGGAGTTCAGTTTAGCTGCCTGATCCCCTCGGAGCCCATCTCTCAGGATGCTCCATTGTGCAGCCCTTTCCATGCTGCAGGGACTCTCTGCAGCCCTCTTCCCTGTGTAGTTACTTGCAGGTCCAGCAGATGCCTCTCCTGGTGTGCTGGGATGGTTCTAAGCCAGCCCCTCCAGTGGGTCGCAGCGCTGGCGCTGTGCGGTGACACTCAGCCCTGGGCAGTGATTCCACCTGTACTCGTGTCCTGGTGCAGGCAGATCTTACAAATCCCCAGGGGAGCACCCTTGTTTCAGCCAAGGGACATCCCAGAGGGGTTTCCACAAGCCAGTGCCCTGTGTCGTGACGGGGTACCCACGTGGGTCTGGTTATGGGGTTACGGCTCTGCTGCATGATCCTGCCAGCAGGCAGGGATGTGGGGTTACCTCGTTTGCCCTTTTGGTTTTTTTCTGAAAGCACACTTGAGTATATTAAGGCTGAGAACTCAGTGTCCAGCCCTTGGAGAGAGTGCCTAGGACACAGGCTGGGTAATTGATGATCCTATTTCTTTGCTGTCTGCAGTAACAATTATTAGTTATCTGTCATGTAACAGCTCTGTGTCCCTCTGTTCTGGCCCTGTTTTCTGTAGCTATTCAGAGCCCAATAAGAATTACTGCTTCCAAAAAAAAAAAAAAACTAACAACAACAAAAAAAAACACCCACCATTTTTGCATAAAAGCTATTTATAAAACTTGTGTCTAAGTTACTCAAAACACCTCTTGTATTCTGTATGCCTTTTTTAAGGAAGGAAAACATAGAGAAAGGAAATACACAAAACTGAATTATTTGTAATGATAAAATTTATTACTAGTTTTCTCTGCTCAGTGGACTATTTGCATTTATCTTCATATGACTGCCTGCAGACACTGTTAAAACAAGGTACAACTCGCATGTTTTTTTAAAAGTGATTTTTTTCAGTTGGTTTCAGGTGACTTGCAACATTAGTGATCCTCTCTTTGTGGAGACACTGGCTTCACTTCTACTTTTGTGTATTTAGGGAAAAGAAAGTAGTCCATGATGCAAGCTGCTGTGGCTTTTAATAGATGAAAGCACGAAGGGGAAATTGTTCTAACTATTGCTCCCGTTGCTGCCAGTTCTCAGTATCTCTGGATACATCCATGCTGGGGATCAGAGGTACTTCTTAGAGGGATGTTGTCTTGCGTTTTACCCAGAGCAGCTGGGTAGGTGGTAGAGACAGTTTTGTTTCTTGCTGCCTGGTTGTCAGGGCCAATTAAGTGGTCTGGTTTTGGGAGGGAAGGGAAAAACAACCCACACAAGAAAATGGGGGATTTTTGGCGTTATTTCTGGAACTGATGTTGCTCAGTTGCTTAGCTTCTGAAAATAGTGGTGTTTGCTAGATTTGATTAATTTTTTACAACAATTACATTAACATCAAGAAGCTTCACTTCTGGATTTAGCCTGATAGTGATCAGTTAGTGTTACAGCAGCAGAAGTCATGGTGCTTTTTTTCTTCACTGAAGTATTGCCCTGCTATAGAAAAATCACACAAGTAGCACAGTGGCTATCAAAATGCCTCCGCCTAGATGATTGCGTTGTTACAGTAACCCAAACAATCCTTAATTAAATTTCTCCATCTCACAAGTGTTATACTCACTGAAATGCTGTTTCGTTATGTTTTTTCAGGGCCGGTGTACCCGAGAGAACTGCAAATATCTCCACCCTCCCCCGCACTTAAAAACACAACTTGAAATAAATGGACGCAACAACCTGATCCAGCAGAAGACAGCCGCAGCCATGTTTGCTCAGCAGATGCAGTTCATGCTGCCGGGCGCGCAGCTACAGCCCATTGTGAGTGACAGCAGTCGTTCGGGTTTGCATTGCTCCACGGTTCTTTCCTGTTTCATTCTGGAGCTCTGTGCGTGAGCTCAAACAGGCAGGTCTTCCCAACTCAGGCAGCATCTGGGTGGGTGTTAAATCCTGCCCAAGTGCATCCAAGTGCAGGACTGGAGTCTTAGTGAGGCTGGTCTCACCTAGCCTGTTGTCACACACACACACTGAGCGGAGGGCTCTGCGATGCTGCCTCTGCATCTTCTTGCAAGCTGTGGCTCTCCTTTCCTTTGATAACTACATACCTGCAAGATTGAAGGCATCGAGTGGAAGCATCTTTACACCAGGTGGATTTTGACCAGTTAATTCATGTACATGCCAGAAACTGAGTGGCTCCATTCCAATGGGTCGTGCTTTGGATGGCTGTCTTACACTGGGGTGAGGGTGCTGGAGTTCTTTGTGCTGTGGCAAGAAGCCAGCTGGCTCTCCTGGAGTAGATACAGTGCACTGGTGGGCTAAAATTGGGAAAGATGACATTTCTGTTTGGGAGACCAATTGCATTAACCCAGAGAGCTGGGTTAATGTTACAGCCCTGTCACTGTTTTTCACATTAATGCTGTTTTATACTAACAGCAGGAAAGATTTACTTGTATTCAGTTAGGGAGGGAAGCCTGTGGGAGATAGGTGCTTGCAGAGCACGTGGTTCAGAGAAGCCTTTGCTGCCTGTCTCTGCTGTGGACTATTGGTTAAAGCAGGTTTTCAGGCTGGAGAACCCTATCATGCCAGGGAGAGGATGGCTTGTGTCTGCTGGCTGGTGTATCTGGGAGGAGGGTGACATTTGTCTGCTGAGTTTGAGTCTGTCACTGAGCATATCTTAAGAAAATGTCAGAGGTCTTGAAGTAGCTCTTTGTTGCTGACATAAGCTGCACATTTTTAACTGCGAGCCTAATGAGGAATTTTCCATTTAAGGTCATGGCTGAATGTCTTTCCTGGGGTGATGTGCACTCTGTGTAGTTGTTGAGTGAGGTTTCCTGGGCTGTGCCATGCAGGAGGTCTGACTGCATCCTGGGGCAAATAGGCTGAAGATGTACAAGTTTGTGAACCAGCCGACGCCTGGCCTCTTGGTGTCCCACCTACAGTGCCTGGCTTCTCTGCCCAAATTGGGGGAATGTTGTTAATTCTTCCCTTCTGCCCCACCTTCTCATCTTTGAGAAGGGAATGAGCCACTTTTTAGTTGCTCTGGGTCTTGAATCTACCAGTCTTTCCACCTCTGTTAGTGGAGTTTGCTTTTCACTGAAGTACATGCACATCAGAAGGAAATTCTGAATTCACACGAAATGGTAGCACTGGTTTCCTAGCTCCATATTGAAAGCAAACGTTTCCTGTTTGTGGCTTTCCTCTGTGGGGTATTTGCAGTGGATGCTCTTTGGCTGGCTATTCAGAATACCTTTGGGATTTCCTCCTTGGTAAGTTCCCATCTTCCCACTCTGCAATCTTGTGGGTCCAGTCCACTTCTTCTACAGCTTCACTGCTGCCTTTTAAACTGCCTCTGAGACAGAATCTGTTGGTTTGTCTGGTTAGTGCTCTCATTTCAGAAGTAACCTTACCTAATGAGAAAGGTCTTTGGTTTCTAAATTGTGCCACGAGGGAGACATGGACAAAGAAGAAAAATAAAAATTGGTTTTGTGATGACTGTTCACTTCCTGCTTTCCCAGAGCTCAGAGTAAACAAGCTCTTGTTTTAATTCCTGCCGCCTGACTTGTCTGTCCTGAAATTGGTGTGGAACAAGAGATTGCTCTTTCACCTGCCTTTGATTTCTCAGAGATGCTGATAGTAGAAGCAGGCTCTGAGAATGTTTTTTCTCTTTAAATGAGTAGGGCGGGGTTTCCTTCTGGCTACACATGAAATTCTTCAAAGCAGAAAGCATTGTATCAGATGCAGCAGCAGAACAAATTCCATGTGATCGGAAAGCTGATCAGTGGTATGCCTGCTTAATTGGGATGCTTGCCAGAGACGAGTTTTGGAGCAGTGTGTTTAACAGCTCCAGACAACAGCTGAATGCCTAGACATTGTAAAGTGCGTTTTCACTTTTTCAGAATTTTCAGTGTAAAATAGTGCTTAATGTAGCAGCTTTTTATCTCATGGATGTGTCCATGTGTGAGCTTGCATCTAAATATTCTTTGTCAAATCTTCTTGCACCGCTGCTGACATCCAGCAGGAGCTAATCTTCCTGTTGAACTAATAGCCAGGACCCTGATAATGCCTGCTTAATGAAGGCACTGTTCTGAGAAGACCTGTCCCAGGTGGGCTGCCTGCTGCGTGCTGCTTGCAGAAGCCTACTGGGTGTGAATTAGTGGTTGATAGCGTGAGCCTGGTGGTTCTCTGAAGTCTGTGGTTGTGCTGTGATGTTGCTGTTAACCATCCGTGCAAAGCTGAGAATCACGTGAATGTTTGATGCCCGTGTTGCAGTTTTAAAGAGCTGTATGAAGCATTCAGTTTAAAACAAGTCAGGCAAGGACACAGAGCAGAGTGTTTGCTCCATATGGTGTTGTCTTAGGGGAACCTTGGGGAGATCAGGCAGGTGCCATGTAGGAAGGCTTTGTGGTAAAATTTCAACTTTCAAAAGTCCAAATTCACCTTAACTGCTGGCTTTGGCTGAGCTGTGCTGGAAGCTCTCTGAGCTGGTCTTGCCTCTGTCTCTGTTGAAGATTAAGTAGAATTCTGCTTGAAGATGGATAGAGCTGGGTTCTGGCATCAATACAGAGAACAATTTTAGTCTGTGGTGAGTCGGGTTTCTCAGGTGCAGACACTTTGAGTCACATGTGCACCAAAGCATGGCCACCCAAAAAGTGATGCACCTTGGACCTGATCCCCACCCTCTTCGTTGTCCTTTACTCCTTTGCAGCAGTATGAGGCTGGCATTTGGAGCTGGCCATGGAGGCACTTCAGCGCTGACTCCTGAACTGCCCCTGACTGTGGCTTGCGAGGCTCTGCCCTGCTGGCAGTGTCTGAGCAGGTGACTGGGTGAAGCACTGCAGTGTTGACACACCCGCCTCTGCTGCCTTGCAGCTGCCCTGGGAAGTTGTTTCCCCTCTCTGCACTCTTTGCTTTCAAGCCCTTCATCTTCTCTTCCTGTCAAGCTTTTTGCAGGCGTTGCTCAGTCACCTGTGCTCCCAAAGACAGCCCAACCCAGGCCTTAACCCAGCCCTACATTTCCTGTCCTGGTGCAGCAGGTCCCTGCGGCTGCTCCATGGTGCTGGTGGAGGGGATAAAGCACAGGGTGGCCAACTCACTTGGCCAATGGTGTGCTTGGAACAAATGGAGCAGATTGGAAGTGATGTTTCGGGCTCACACTTGTTCCGTGCAGCAAAAATCTGATCCTCTGGATCTGTGGTCAAAGGCACGCTGGGAATGGATAAACACAAGTTATCTTTGTCCACCTGGGAGCTGGTTTCCTCCAGCTGTCACTGCTGGGGGTCGTTTACACCGTAAGTCTCATGTAGTTGCATTGCATGGGAATGTAAGCTTTTCCTTTTTCTGAACAGTACCACTTGTGTCTTCAATGTCAGTGTCTTCAGCCTTGTCAGTACAAGATCTTTATCTTCTATATTTCTGTCACCAGACTATAATAAAATCTGCTACTGTTTTCGTGTGTTTCCTTGTGTAGCTGCTTAACAGCCTCTGTCTCCTGTCCTCCAGGCCAACAACACCTCTGTACCTATACCTTGTCTTTCATTTTGAGACTTTCTCTTTTCTAGGGTCTGAGTTAACTCAGCATCAACGCTTCCTGCCTGAGGCAGCACTTGGGCTGTGCTCAGCACAACACCAGCCGCTCCCCTGCCTTCGTCTTCACACCCACTCTGTGTTTCTGCTATAGCTTTAGCATGATTTCTGTTAGGCAAATTGGATGCAACTTCTACTTTGTTAACAAAATCAGCAGTTCCAGGTAATATGTCACTCTGGTGACAAATGCCCCTGCCTTGGACAGTCCCTTCTCTGTGCTCACACCTTCAACCCAATGCCTTTGTACTCTGGGTCTGGGCAGAGCTCAGGGCTGATCAAACAGTGTCTGCTGTGGACAGAGCTGCCTGACTCTTTAGCAGGCATTCCTCCTTGACATACGGTCTTACAACAGCCATTTCAGCTTTTTTTGTTCTTGCAAGCATTAGAATACTCATAAACCAGTCCTGTGAGCTGCTACTGGTCTGAACCCCTCTGCCACTACACTGGTAGCTGTTTCCCTCTGCTCAGGAGCTACTGGTAGTGTTTGCATATGTTAAGATTATTAGAAGGTAGTCTGTGAGGAAACCTGTCCTTGCATTTGCTGAATATGCAAGAGCTTTAAAGGGGGGTGCAGCAAGGGAAAGCGGTGATGTGTTGTTCCATTAGGTTGTTTTGCCCCAGAGCACAGCAGTCCTTGTGCACGTAGTAGGTTCCTAAGACTGACATACATGAAGTTTCCAGCGAAAAGCGTCAACTCTGTTTCCAGAGATTGACCTGGTAGAGTTGATCCCTAATTCTTCTGCAGTTGGCCCTCTGGCTCCCAGAGGGCTTCCCTCTGCCCTCAGCCACCCTGGGGCCCTGCAGGCTGCATGCCTGGCTGCTTTGAAGGTCTGCGCTCCCAGTCATTAAAAGCAGCCTATTACACAGGTCTCTTTGAACCTTCTTAATGCTGCCCAAGCTGGCTGTTCTCTGTGTCACAGCAGCTCTTTTCAGACACCATGCTGCTTGGGCAGTGGGCAGAGCTGGTGCCTGATGTCTGAGGAGGCTGGGACTGTCTCACAGTGCCTCTAGTGCCAGCAGCGTCACCCAGCCCACCAGCCTCTTCCATTGCACACACGTTTATGGCAGTCTGCGCTGGAGTCTCTTTTCTGCTCCAGGTGATCAGCTTAATTTAAATCACATAGAAGTCAAGACTGGCAGTTGTTTGGAGCTTTTGATAATCTTTAAGGCAAGCTACACATTTTCACCATTCCCACAAAGCATGCTACTCAAAGATTTGTCATGATGTTTCATTTGTGTTAATGGCTTCAGTGATTTGGAGTTGCATTGTGGGGTCTTGCACCAACACTTTACCTTACCAGCAGCCCAGGAGCTTGCAGCGTGTTTGTCTATCTGCAAAGTATAAGACTGTTTTTTATAGTGTGCAGTCAAAATATTGATCTCTCAGGCAAGACTTCTGGCCAGGTGCAATCATAAGGGATGTTGAGGAGAAAAGTGCTGTTTGGAGTAGAAATTACAGTCGAGTTCTGGCTGCAAGGAAGCAACTTGCTTGTATTCCCTCGGGACAGGCCTGGCACAGGGGACCTGCACAGATGTAAAGGGAGGGAAGAGTTGGCTGGCAGCATCTTTATTACTGGTACTGATGTATGAGCCAGACTGGATTTCCCAATCCAAGACAAGCAGTTGGGGCTGGCAGTGAGCACAGCCATCTTTTCCCCTCATCAGCCACAATAAATACAGAGCTCCCTGATGCCAGCTGACAAAGGAGCAGTTTTCAGTGTGTTTAGCACACTTCAGACTTACAAACCCAATGCCTTTAGGTTTAATGCCTTGAGTGAGGTCTGCTCACTCCCTAGGTGGGCATCTGGATTTTCATACAGCCTCCCCCCAGCTAGGCTTTGCCTCTGCTCTCATGGGTTTCCTGGAAGGAGGAGCCCAGGGCTGGGTTCAGGCTCTTACTTAAGCACAAGGCTTCTGGAACGAGCTGCTGGCAGCTGTGGCCTGAGGAGGGCAGGGTTGGAATGTGTGGGTCTCCTTGTCACAGTGCCTGCATGGCTCCTGAGTTCCAGCATGCTGCCCTCGGGCAGGGCGTGGAGCAGAGCTGTAGCTTTCAATCAGCAGCATGAGGTGCACAGGTCAGGCAGGCAGAATAAATGCTTATGAAACCTTGGAACTGTTGCAGCAGATGCCAGGCAGGGCATGAAAACAGGTGAATAACCAGTGGCAGCAGTGAAGTGAAACCTATCCTGCTCCTTCATGCATGCCTGCAGATCCCAGAACCAGGAATAGGTTGCAGTCCTCAACTGTTCTTCAGGGACATCTTTCCTTCATTTGCTTTAGGTCAAGTTCTGGTCTGTTAGCTTCAGCTGCTTGCTCCCAGTGAAGAGAGGAGATGTTGTTGAGAGTATGGCCTTGGGGATGGGACTGTGTTTCAGAGAGCAGAACCTGCCTTCCACTTGCAGTGACTTTTGTGGAGAGCGTGGTTTATAATCTCTCTGGGAACATTTCACATACCCTCCTACAGGTTTCTGGTGAATTCATCCAGTGTGAGGCATCGCAAGCCCCCAGCCTTTCTCCTTGGCTCCACAAATGCTCTAGCATCTTCCACTTGAGCAGTGGGAGGAGTGCCTCTCCCTCCATCCATGCTGCTGTGCCAGGATAACTGGGATTCCTGGTGTACTAGGTGGTGGAGAAACATTGCCTAGATTTGCCCACATATTTGTGCAAGTCCCACGTACTGCAGTGTTTGAGCTACTGTGGGTGCATACAACAAATGCTGACGTGTCAGGCCGCAGCATAACCCAATGCAGACTGTCCAGGCTGAAGAAGCTCCTTAAAATAAAGTTAACAGTTCTAAGGGTGACAGAAGTTCAGTAGGTGCTACTTTAATTACTGATGCTCCTACAAAAGAAAATTAATGGATGCTGCCTTCTCACTAAAGTGTTCAGGGAGTCACAATGTTTGAAGATCCTTGAAGAGCTTTTCTAGCAGCAAAAGGTAATATGTCTGGGAGCCACTGAGTATTGAAAGAGAAAGGAGAAAATGATTTAATAAAGGGCTGTGGACTGAAGGATCTCTGGATTTAGTAGTTACAGTCTCCCATCAGCTGAAGCAGGGCTTGAATCAGGCTCAAAAGAAGGAAAATTGGAAATCCCTCTTAGAGAGAGGATTATTTGGTTCACTCTGCTTAAAGCACCGACGTCCACTGATTCAGCAGGCTGTGAATTGTCAGTGTGGAGGAAAAAGTGGGTTGTGTGCTGGGAGTAACCTGCTATCCCGTTTCCCATCAGCCCAGGTGCTGTTGCTATCACTCTGACCCTAAGAGGGCATCATTAAGCTGAAGATGGGTTAGGACAGCTTAGTTGGTGTTGCTGTGGGCCAGTTTATTCCAGATCCCAACAGGCAGGGTGTTTCCTAGTATACCAAAGTACCGGGAAGAGGATGCTGTCAAGAAAGAAGCTGCCCATGTGCAGTTTCTTTTAGAAACCCATGGGATTAGAAGGACAAAAATAAAAGCAAGGAAGAGGCAATGTGAGTGGCCAAAGCACTGCCTGGGGGCACTTTGTAAGCACACTTGTGTTTATTGCTGAGCAGAGGCTCTGTCTACTGTGGACAGTGTTGTGTATGCCAGCAAATGTAAGCAGGCTTTAACTGTAACCCAGAGCTTCCAGTGGAACAGGTGACAGAAGGAAAAATAAAAATGGTTGCAAGTCACAGGCTGCTTCCCCTGGGGGCTTGTTGAGCCACTGCTACAGGAGCAGAACTGCTTCCTTAGAGGCTTTCGCCATCTGGGTGGTCAGGGGGGTATTTTACATCATCTGGAATTGGTTTCACTCCCAAACACACCTCAGATCTGGTGCTTTAAAGCTGCATAAACTCCCCGACTACAGAGGCTGTTCACAGGCTTAAAATTCAGTCCCTGCTCAGGAGTTTAGTGTGATCTTGCCTCCCTGGGAGAGTGGAAATTCTTGTAACAGACAAGACCAAGAGTTGCTGAAGAAGTTCAGGCAGGGGAAGCTGGTCTTGCCAGTGTGCTCTTCTTGCAGGGCCCACCTAAGGCGGTTTAGGAGTCAGGAGCAGTCAAGGTCTTTGGGGCCTGCTGTTCTGTCTCCTCCTGGGAACGTGGCTCCTCGCGGCATGGGTGGGGTCCTGAGCCCGGTACTGACCCATCTGAACGAGCCATCTCATCTGGCACACTCTGTCCGTGTCTCTTCCAAGTCAGAGGCCCATCTGCTCTTGGCAAGTCTGTGAGGTCTGGCATGTTGTGACACTAGTGATTCTGGTGTTCTCTTGGAGCCATTCCTGTGAAGAGCAGGCTCAGCGCATTCCAGGCGTTTGCCTGAAGGGTGTTGACAATCTCAAACAAACTCCTCAGTGTGCAGAATAAGGAGAGTACCAGAGCAGAGTCTGTAACTGATCCAGTTTGTCTCCCTGAGCCAGACTGTCCATGGTAACATGAAGCTCGGTGCAGGTTGGTGGAGATTCGGCCATGAAACTAACTGGGTTACCTGCTTCTAGGTCCTGAAGCTACAATTTACCTTGAGGTCTCTGTACAGCATTGCAGTGCAGACATATACAAGCTGAGACACTTATTTGGGAATGAGAAGTCTGTTTAATTTGGGCCTGCCCTAATTGCTGGCAAGAAATCCTTAATTGTGTCATTAAACTATAAAGCTCATCAATACACTTTGATCTGACAAATAAAGATGCCTTGTGTTGAGGATGAGTCACAAATCTGTGAGTCAGGAGAAACGAATGGATCACAAGTAAATGGCAATAAATGAATAGATTGAAGAGCACAGCCTTTTGATATTGCTTATTGATTTGTTTAAAAGTATTGGAGTGCTGCAAGGCTTTGACTGGGTAATCCAAGACAGAGCTCTGTAACTAATATTTTGTTTTTCCTTTTTCTATGCACAGACAACGTTTCCTGTGACTCCATCGCTTGCAACAAGCCCCACGATGGCTTTTAGTCCTTACCTGAGTCATGTTTCTCCTGGGATGGGCTTGGTTCCTGCAGAGCTTTTACCAAATACTCCTGTGCTGGTTTCTGGAAATCCTACTGTTACAGTGCCGGGAGGCTCTGCTGGGCAGAAACTGATGCGTACGGATAAACTGGAGGTATTTGGATGTCTGATTTAATGCTGCTAAAGGGAACGAACAGGGCACGTCCGCCCAGCTGTCGCAGTCTGCTAGGATGACCTGTTGCAGCGCAGGGCAAAGTTTAACTTGCAGCTCTCCTAACACAGGGCTGCTGCTCTCTGCTTGAGCAAACTCATGTGGGGACTGACCCCAAATCCTCTGAAGTCACTGGAAATCTGGGAGTGCTTGCTGTGCTGATTTCAGTGGGCATTAGAGCAGGCCTGGAGTTGTTTTCTGTGTGTGATCTGCCACACTTAAAATAGGAAAATAAAAGCATGTAGATAGTCTGCCTTTCACTGAGTTGAGTGGGAGATGTTTTGGAATGAGAACAAGAATGAAAGTAACAGACATTTCCCTTGTCTTGAGATAAGCTTACTAAATTTTTGCAGAAAGCACAAGTATTATGCTGTTGGGACTGCTGAGTATGGGGCATTGGAAAGACATTTCCCTGCCAGGCTCGCCACGGCACTTGGCTGGGTGTGCTGGGAGTTAGTGCTGGAACAGCTGTAAATGTCTTTCAGACCCTAAGCAGAGGCTCTGCAGAAAATAAGGGCTGAGGACTTGAATTCAGAGACTCCTGCAGGTGTAAATTATAACACAGGAAGGTAGTGGAAAAGGGTGTAATTTCAAAGCGCATTGTTTTGCGTTGTGTGCTTTATATTGCTTTGCTCATTGCTTCCATTCCCGTGTGACGTCTCACCTTTCCCTCCACACAGTCTGATAGTGTACTGGTATGTGATTTGCACCACTGGCTACAGGCCTACCACTTCATCTTAGTTCCTTCACACCGTCAGACAGGCCTTGAAGAGCCATTTTGTGAAACCTTTTTCTGTGCCTTTGATGCTTCAGTGCTCATAAACGTATGAGGAGCTGCAAGGTCTTTTTAAAACTAGCAATTTGGGCAGCACCTTATGAACACATTGCAGTGGAATCAAACACGCTGTCACGTAACCCCAAGGTCAGAGTTTTATTGTGGAGGACAGCGAGACTATTTACATGAGAGAGGCTCCTCATATTTAAGAATAAGTACCTGTTGCAAGTCCTGCAGCTTGCACTATTGAGAATTAAAAACCCTACCCAAGAGCGCTCCATAAAAAATATTTACTGTAGCCATCCAAACTCATTTTGTGTTGAAAATACTGAGTGAAGAGTGGCACGATGTCCTTCTCAATGATGTGACTTTCTTTTAAGGTTTGTCGAGAGTTTCAGCGTGGAAACTGCACACGTGGTGAGAACGACTGCCGCTATGCTCACCCTATAGATATTGCGATGATAGACACAAACGAAAACACTGTTACAGTCTGCATGGATTACATCAAAGGTCGATGCTCTAGGGAGAAATGCAAATACTTTCATCCCCCTGCACACCTGCAAGCCAAAATCAAGGCAGCTCAACATCAGGTGAACCAGACAGCTGCAGCTGCAATGGTAAGTAGAGCTCTCTCTTATCAAGCAGTATTTTGATTGCTAAGAGATTTCATTTGTGTCGTATGTGTCATTTGTGGAAAAGTATTTTGTAAATGGCTGAATAGAGAGCTGAGAGCATGTGCAGTGTGAATTCCATCTCTCCATCCTTTGTATGCGCTCGCTGTAGCATGAAGCGCTGAGTGATGCAGTGCATCTCGCCGGTTAGGGACGCCCTGGCAAGCCCTGTGATTTTCTGACGTGACATCATGAGGTGACATGCATCATGAAAGCAAGATCAGCAGCACGTGAAACAAACACCTACCCAGCTAAGTCACAGGTGTCAGTTCGGCTTCTTCAGTACACAATGAAGGGAAAAAAAGCTCGTAATATATCCCTTGCAGGGAAAACTAGTCTCTTGAAGTCAGTAGCAAAATTTCCTCTTCAAAGCAAACAAGACGTCAGTTGTTCCAGTCTAGCAAACGGAGGAGGCTTGTGCCTGTTGCCTTAGCCGAGGCTTAGTGAGGTGACAGTTCTCAAATCAATTATGACTTCCTGAGCTGTTTGATACATAGGACCTGGGAGGGATTGTCCCACCTGCATTTTAATTTGAATTGTGACTTCTAATACCTAGAATTATAAAAACAAGGAAAACCTGGGTGGATCAGATTCCTAGGTGGAAGAAATGTTTGTCGTTCTGTTGACTTCAGTCTAATGGCCCCTATATATTCCAGCTGGAAACTCGCTTCCTACAGTGCATTAGAAAATTCTAGTTGCAGTGTTGAAGCTGTCCAGAGTGGGGACAATATTGCTGTTACAAATTTTCCTTGTGGCAAAGATGACGAACAGCATCCTGGGCTGCATTATGAAGAGCAGTGTCAGCCAACCAAGAGAAGTGATCCTCTGAGCCCTGCTGAGGCCACAGGTGGGGTGCTATGTCTAGTGCTGGGCTCCCCGGTGCCAGGCAGACATGGATGTAGTGGAGAGAGACCACAAAGGGCCGCTCAGATGATGAAGAGCTTGGAGCATCTGACACACAGTGGAAGGCTGAGAGAGCTGGGACTGTTCCGCCAGAGGAAGAGGGGGCTCAGGGGGTTTTTACCCGTATATATGAATTCCTCATGGGAGAAGTAAAGAAGACAGAGGCAGACAGTGCTCAGTGAAGGGACAAGAGGCAATGGGCACAAATTGTAAGTACAGGAAAAGAAAAAACTTCATTACTGTGAGGGTTATGGAACACCAGAGCAGGTCGCTCCATCCTTGGAGATGCTCAGAACCTGTCTGGATGCAGCCCTCAGCCGGGTACTCTGCTTGTCCCTGCTTTGAGCAGTGTTGGGCCCTTCCAACCTCATCTGTTCTGTGATTATTTGAATAATTAATATTAAAAGGTTCTTGCCCCTCTATGATTTAGACATAAGGCTAATAACATTTTCTAAATAAGACAGTAAAGGAGGTTGCCTTTCATTCTTGATGAAGCATAATACAAAAAAGGGAAGGATTATAGAAATTAAACTGCCTTCCTGGTAACATCAATATTACCTGGGATATAATTTGAAGAACCAATTTATACTGTAGTATTTATCTGTCCTGCACAGTTTATTTGTTATATTTCTTATTGTTTTTATTATTATTGGAACAACAGCCAAGGTCTGTTGAAAAATAACCTTCTGAGATGAAACTCCTGTTTTGTTTTGCTTTTTTTTTTTTACAATTGACGCTTTACTTCTTCACTAATTATCTAGGACACTGCTACTTAACCAAAGCCAATGCATGTTTTATTCATGCTGCTGGCTTCTCTTAAAAATGTAATTAACCTTATTTGTATGCTGTTAACTAGAACCTTTAAAATATTTATTGATGGCTTGTTGTATCACCCTTGCCACCAAACAGCTTACATTATTCATCGACTATTCAAGGTTTGGTGCATTTACTGTACCTGTTGAGGAATAATACTTTAATAAAGGGAAAACTGGTGCCCAGTCTTCTTGGATCAAAAACACGTGCCAGCCAAACGGGTGTAATAAGCCCCTTATAAAATAGATTTGGAATGACTTCAAATCTAAATTCAGCAGACATTTCTGAGGGATGCAGTCCTGCAGTTACGTGACACACACAAGTTGTAGCTTTACTCACTGCTGCTTGGCTGAGGTCTGTGCAGCACAGCCGGGTGAATTGGGTCAGGCTCAGTCCCTGGTTCAGGATCACACTTAAGCAGTGCTCAAACCTGCTGTACCACTTCTTGCCGTGAGCACTCCTGCTGACCTCCACCTGTGGCTGCAGGATTAGGGCTGGAGCACAGTACCCCTCCTCCTGCAGGTGCTAATCCCCAAGCACTCCTCACTCTGTGCCAGCCACAGTGAAGATGCTCCAGGGCACACACCCATGATGCTGTTTCTTTATTTTTACCATTTACTGAGGCAAAATAGCAGGCTAGCCACTAGGCCAGACAGTCACCTAGGCACCCCGTGCTGTGCATGTCTCACCTTTTTAATATATTGTATAATGCATTCATCTTAATTTTTTTTTCTCTCTTCACCTCCCCAAAATATTGCTCTCTTGACACACCTCTGCTTGCTGTTTTTGTTACTGTGCTTGTCCCCCCCTCCCTGGCCCATGGCCATCATGTGCTCGCTGCCTGCTAATTAAGACTCAGCCAGCTGTCAGATCACTGAAGCGACCGCTCGAGGCAACCTTTGACCTGGTACTTGGACCTTTCACCTTCTCGCTTTGCACGTAACCATCTGCATGGAAGCCTTCCTCGCTTGCCTGTCGTGTTTGTGCCTGGGGAGACTGCCCATCCCGTCAGAAATGTTCGTGTCCCCTCAGACATGCCATCCTGCACCCACACGCCACCCCTTAACCCTCTGAGCTTTTCCTCCTGAATCCCAGTTGTGTTTTGGAGGCATTGAATAGTTCTGGGGGCTTTTGTGGTGGCAGATATCTCAGGGTTCTGAGGTGTTTTTCCAACTCCAGCAGTGGAGCTTGCTAATTTGTGACTCTCATAGCCAGGCAGAAGCCACGCTCCCAGCCTGCTGCCAGCCCAGGCTCCCTAGAAGACATCCCTTCCCATTCACCCCAATGTGAGAGATGGACTATGTCCTAAAAATACCTCATGTCCCCCAGCTGTAGGGGAAGAGGGAACAGTGGACACAGAGGAGTCCTGAAACCTTCCAGCCAGTACTGGGAAGCAAGGTGTCAGTGGGATGAATATTCCCTCCGATGCTGGTGAATGTATGCTCAGGCCAGGGAGACTGTTTTTACTGGAATGAGGATGTTTCTTTAAGCTCTGTTTGGGGCAAATTTAAATGAAAAGAGACTGTGCGGAGTTTGGCCAGAGGGAAAGCCCCTTTGGCAACTTAGCAAGTCTTGTGTTGTTGTGGGTTGTTGTTTTTTTTATTATTATTTAGTAGTCAGCAGGCTGCTCTGTTGGAGCTGTAGACAGCAGCGTGGGGAAATCTTGTTAGGGGCCAGCTTCCGCCAGCAGGCTGGAATTATACAGTGCCTAACAGAAAATGACCGTCACAAAATGACTGACACAAAATGACTGACGAGCAATGCCTGACACAGCAGCCTCCCCTGCTCGCTGCTGGCACGGCACAGCCCCACAGCCAGCTGGGGCAGGGACCTGCACGGTGCCGCGCTGCCCTTCTGAGAGCCGCCTCTCTTCGGGGACTCAGTCTGGCTGAGGATGGAAAAACCCTTCAACACCCCTGCCCTTCTGACCTTCCCACTGAGCAAAGCATGGTCAGACAAGTGACGTTTGATAGTCTTCCTGCCCTGGAACATCTGAACATTTTCAGCCGCATTGTTGGAATATGTCACCTCCTCTGAACTCCTCGTGGAGGCTGCACCAGAGAACAATTTACGGTGCCGATAAGAACATCCATAATACAGACACAATCTTCAGAGGAAACTGCTGGGATTGGTTCTGCTGCTTGCCAGGGAATGGGTGCAACCTCTGCCTTCTTTCAGATCATTTTGTGTGTTGTGACTTGGACTGAAGTAGCAAGTCAGAAATGGACCCAGCCCCTCCTAGCCAAGTGCGAAGGAGTGAAAGTGTGATCTGCTCCCAGGAGATACTGATCTGAAAGGAACTTTGAGGTGCAATTAAAGGGTTTGTTGCAAAGGTTTGATCCAGTTCCTGCCTTGCAGAAAACAACGAGAGAGTTGTTAACCTGCACGTGGGAAATCTTGACTTAGACATGCATTGCATTTTTGTCTGTCATCCATGCTGAAAGATTTATTTCCATTATTATTATACAGAGAGGTGTCAGCTATCTTTTTGTTCAGATGCTCGTATTCCAGCAGGAATGTGGCTTTCCCAGCCCAAAAATCAGGGACTGCCTGGCATTTTTGTAGTGGGAATTGTTCACTGGGATCAGTGTGGGCTATCACACGGGTACTGAACAGAAAAAAACGAACCCTTTCACCTGTGCAAATGGTATGATCAAGTTGCAAAGAGTGCCCACTCGTGTGCACACAGACAGAAAGAGTCAGAAAAGGCTGCTGTCAGCTCTCAGAGGTTACTGCTGGTGAAGTGGTGAAGCCAGGCCCATCCACACCTTGGGATTTGGTTAGCATTTCTCTTTGCATCCAGCTGGCTTTGCTCTGTGCTGTACTTCATCCCCAGGGATTGCCACATTTCACTTGGAGGCCAAGAGTAAATCCTAACCCCAAGCACTCTGGCTTTGTAGCCAGCCTGGGACATGTGCCAAACAGCAGGGTAAGTTGCAGAGTCTTTGCTTGCCCACCCTCAGCAGCTGCAGTGCTGGCCAACCCAAGGATTAGATATCTGGGATGCGATGAGTTGGCAGCAGGAGTTTGTCTGCAGATCATGCTGTGATACGGATGCTGCCCCAGCACCAGGAATGGGAGCAGCCTCTGCAGTGTGCTTGCTTCTTTAGAAGAACGTGGAAATGTTGCATGTATTTGAGCTCTCCACCCAGCTGCTGTGTTTGCATTTCCCAAAGGTGCTGTTCAGGCAACAGAAACGGGATTGCTGTAGCTCCTTTCTCTCCTGTGCCCCCCAGGGGCGGTAGCAGGGTAGGAGGAAGGGTGATGTTAGAGATGCAGTGGGGTAGGCAGTTGTGCTTTGACATCGCTGGGCCTGTTGGTGTTTGTACGCTCCCTCTGACCGGGGTGCCGGGCTCGGGAATTGTCTGTCATGTGAAAAGCCAGGACATGACAGTGAGGTCTCAAAGCCTTCAGCTGTTCTGCTTTTGGCACTGCCATTATGGGATAATGGACTTTTTGGGGAGGTGACAGCCTTTGGCTAAAAGCAAGGAGTCAAAAGTCCATTACGTGCTTGGCACGGTTGCTTTGCTATAATTAGTAATTCTGTTTTCTGAGGCAGATTTTGGAAGCATCTAAAAAAGCATGTTTTGCAATTGGGCACAGTAAGGAGCATGAATTTAAGCAGCAAGTTCTTTAGTTACTGTAAATCCGTAAAACACCTCTGATGTGAGCGGAGCTACTCCAGTCTCTACAAGCTGCAAATCTGTTCTGTGCCTGGAGGAGCATTCATGGAACCACCATTAAATAGACAAGATGTGGATACAAACAGATTTAGCATAGATATCAGTGGGGGCTCCCCTAAAAATGGAAACACTTAGATCTTTACCTAAAAGACCTCATCCTAAAATAGAGATCTTAAGCAAGAGATTTTGGTGTCTGAGAATTTTGGCTCGTGTTTGACTGCCGTCTCTTGGTACTAGCCAGGAGAAATCTAGAGAGATATCATTAAGTCCTAATGCTGGCACTGCACGTCTGCTAGCATTAGCAGGGGATGTGTGCATGTCTGAGGGCAGTTTTGCAAATGCAATTTCTTCTTCTAATTTTCGTTTTTTAATATTAAAGCCACCCAAAAGCCACTATGTGAATAGCAACAGGTTGGAGTCATGTTTTGCCTGGAAGTATCTTGCTTAACATTTCTCAGATGAGCAGTCTCCTATAGCAAATTAAATTTAACGTGAAACCTGTTTCTAGATGGTGACAAACTGTTGCAAGCTTTGGGTTATATTCTGTTGTGTGTTGATTTTCATGGCACTAAAATCTCTTTTCTTGTATCCTTTCTGGCAAGTACTGTGTGCTTGTAGCCTTAACCCTTCATTAGCTAAACCTCCTCCATTACCCATCCTTCACTGACCCTTTTCATTTTTTATTTTTTAAAGAGGAGTGCTAACCGTATTTTTCAGCCATTGCTTTGCTACATGATACAGAGCACAACTAGGCAGAAGTGACCTGATTCTGCATGACTTCCACGTGCGTAAATCTCACTGACGTCAATGGGAGTGTTACGTGCAAAGGGACTGCAGGGCATAATTAAAAAGGACCCTTTTCTATCACAATGTGGAAAAAAATGTGGTTTCTGCTTGGGTACAGTGAAAAGCTGTAAATCATTAGACACATTCCTGTCTCTTAAGAACCTGACATACTACTTTGCTGTTGAGACATGTTTTGTGAATGATGAGTACCTGACTGAGAAAAGTTTGAGTCGGGCTAATGCTTTTTACCAAGTCTGATCATGAAACAGGTTTGGCAGGCTGGAGGAAGCACTGTGGTGTGATAGAGCAAAAAGAGAGGATTTGCCTGATAGCAAGACCCACCCAAATCTTGTTCGAACAGCAGATTGGTCGATGGCTTTTTCCACTGTTCATCATGAGCAAGCAGTATTTAACTGTTGGAGGCCTTCTTCTAGCACTGCACTACTAGAAATTGGGAGCAAGTCCAAATCTGCTGTTTGTGAGCTGTGCAGCTGTTGCAGGCAGTGCAGAATCAGGCCTATTCTTTGTTATGTTGCTCAGCCTCTCTGTAACAAGCAGAATTGCATTTTGCAATGAACGTAACTCTATATGTCATTGGCAACAGATACCACTTCACCACCTGAGCACATGGGCCATCTGCATGCGAGTGTGCACACTCCCACAAACGTACACATATATGTAGGCAGGTATTGAGATAAGCAGAGGCAAGCATCCCTTACTTTTCCATGGCACTTGTTGCTTATGCTAATCTTCCTGTTTTTAAATGGTCACCTGTTGTGCTTCTCTTAGCTGGTATGTTCTTTAAATGCTTGTTGCCTGCTTGGTAACATCCTGTCCTCTCCCCTTCTTCCTCCTCATGCTTTTTTTCCTGTGTGCCCAAGTCAGTCCTACTGAAAATCTTCCTTAGTGTTCCCTCATCCTGGACTCTGCCCCTTTCTCCTGGAGCATTTACTAACTGCTTACCTAGTGAAGCTGTGAGTTCACCTACAACTTTCACTGTGATTTAGCTGCTCATCTGTTTCCTGCCCATTATGTTGATCCAGTTACAGGTGATTTGCAGCCAAGACCCCCTATTATTTATTGCATGCTTTATCTACATTGGGTCCCTTTTTTATTCCCCTTGTCTTTAATGACTCCCTTATCCACAGGCCCTGCCGCCTGGTGCACTTCAACCTTTACCAAAGAGGCCAGCACTTGAAAAAAACAATGGTGCCACCACAGTCTTTAACCCAAGCGTTTTCCACTACCAACAGGCTCTAGCCAACATGCAGTTGCAACAGCCTACGTTCATCCCAACAGGTAAGCCTCTCCTTGCTTTTCCCATCATCACTGTGTTCTTTGTATGGGCTAGATATTGAGCTAACAAGCAGATGTGTCAGAGTCCTTAGCAAAAGAGTATCAGTGTGTAAAGTTTCATGTTAAAAATCGATGGAAAGCTAATGAGTGTTGTTTGACTTTTCTCCTTCACCTAATACAATTCAGAGCTTTTCAAAGATCACTTCTTAGCCTTTTTTTTTTTAAGCAGTCAAACTAAGAAAAGTGTCTGCATGTTTCTTGAATTCATACTTCCTGTTTCTTCTCCTTATGGTTCAACTGGTTAATCCCAAATTAATTCTTTGACTCTTGTGTAGCTATGTGTTAGACTCATGTTAAAATATTTGGTGGACCGTTATCTAGAGGTGCCTGCTGACTTCAAGCTGCAGGTTTCTTTCTAACCTTCTATCTCAATGACCTACATATTCGAGCAGCCATGATGCTTATAGAGGGAACGGCTCATCTTCAGTAAATATAAATTACATAATCCTCTTTAAAGGCATAAATTTCCCTCTTGCCTGTCTTTTGACCAGTACAATAGCCTAAGATTTTTAAAAGCAATTTAACTCCCAGCTTTTATTGTACCTTTAAGGTCTCAAAGTAAAATTGAAAGATGCAGTTCAGTAATTCATATAGAAATCGAAATATTGACATGGCAGATGTGACTACTGAGTAGCCAATTAACCTCTGTTTGCTGCAGCCAAATGAAAAACAAAACCTGCTTATAGTATTGAGTACTGAAAGTGGCTGAATTAGGAATATTCGAGAGTTGATCACTCGTTTTTAGTATCATTATTTTCATTGCAGAGCATTATATGGATATGAATGCCTGAAGTTTTGGATGTTTAATGCTGTATTCATTTGCCAAATGATACTTACAAGCATATACAAAATCTTTCTGTGGGCTGGCCACGCAGTGAACATGCAGTAGACCTGGACCTTGGCCATGCCATCCTTTGGGGTCAGGGGAACAGCTTGAAGAGACCCCAGAGTTGAGACCAAACTCTGTCTTAGGTGTGAATGTGGGGCCAGAGAGCTGAGACCTTACCCTTGTATTCACGTGGCCATGATGTTATGAGTACTTGGAGATACTCAGAATTCAGCAGTTTCAAGGATGTTTTTCCAGGGAAGGGATGTCTTGTATGAAGAAGTAAAGGGTGGGACCAAGCAGGAGCCTTACGGTCTGCCAAGTGCTCTTGGAGGGGATGGGCTGAGCTGACCTTATTGCAACTCTGTCAGATGCCAACCAAAATAAAACTTCAGGAAGCATTCACACTTTCTAGAATGCCGGGTCTAAGCTGGCTACATGCTCCCCCTCCTTAATTTTGCAGTCTCCAAAGCTGACATAAAGGGACGTATTTCTGATGCAAGCACCATAAATTAGCTTTTACCCAGAACTCTCGTATTGCTGTTGTGCCCTGTCTCATGGCAATGGAATTATGCACAGGCTGATGCATAACGGCTCTGTTTGCTAGCACCTGCTCTCACTTGAGGACATTAACACTGATCAGAGGAGTAAATTTCCAGTCAGAGTGAATCTCTGAATTTACACATCCACATTTTCCTTTCCTCATGCATCAGGTTGCAAATCTGGTCTAAGCCTTTGCAGCACTCTTGGAAGCATAGCAGAGAAGTGGCGCATAGCAGAGAACTGGCGCATAGCAGCTCACCTCGTGGTGAGCTGAAGAGGGTGGTTGCTTTTGTTAGCGTCTCTGTTCAGTTATTGAGAGATCAGCATCATGGTTCACCATGGAGGTGGGGAGTCAGGGTGAATATTGAAAATGGTGTCATCACTACAGCTCATTCAAATCTAGAAGAAACTGCCTCTTTCAGCTTAAACTAGAGACTTTGAATCCCAATCCCTGCTTACAGGAGTAAATTGTTTTTAGAAAGTTGGTTTTAACATGAGTGTGATATTTCTATGAGGCAAACTTGTGTGCTTACGTTTGGATTACGATTGGAAAGAAATCAGCATACCTAATACAAAAAAAAAAAAAAAAAAAAAAAAAAAAAACAGGGTTTGTTTCTAAAAAAAGTCTTGTGTNAAAAAAAAAAAAAAAGTAAACAACCGTGATTTGTTGGATAGATCACATAATTTAATACCAGGGTGGGAGAAGAAATATATTCTCTACTACCCAAGAATTCAAGAATTAATTTGGTTTGCTACGATCTCTTAAAACTGAGTTTAAACTATTTATGTATCAATATGCAGAATCTGTTTTGCATGTGCTTAAATATTGAATGCTGCAAAGAGAATACCTGCTTTTTAGTTAAAGTGATTTCTAACACTGAAGCTTCACTAATGAAATATCCCTTTTGTTCATCTTTCCACGCTTCAATGCATGGTGTGCAGGGTCAGTTCTGTGCATGACACCCACTGCAAGCGTTGGTAGGTTTTTCTACACAAACTTCTCAACTTTTCCTAATCTGAAAGAGACAGCAAGTTAGTATGCATCAGTGAGAACCTGGGTGGCTGAGTGGTGTGACTGTCTATCCGCCCTCTTCTTTGAGTTTTAAATGGTTGTATCCCTTTTAATTTCTGTGCAGTGCAGTGTTTCATGTGACTAATACAAGAATCCAAGGCGATGCATTCCCATCCCTATTTAGCTCTGCTGCAGAGACAAAAATTTGTCGGCTTATATGTCTTTACAACCCGTTTAGGTCATCCAACAAAAGGAATAGTAATGGGAGGATCCTGATGGTTTGTTATTTTTTTATCAGGTATATTAGAGTTTGGGGTTTGGGTTGTCCTTCTGAGGACATTTTAAAAGACTGGTTTAATAAAGGCTCTAAGAAGGAATGCATCTAGGGGCAGGTCCTTTGCCAGAGCAAGGTGCTGCTTGTACAGTGAGTGAAGCAGGGCTAAGCTGTGGACCAGCTGAAGATTGATCTCATTAGCTGACTTGTAAATGGTGCAGGCACGAGGAGCTGTGAGGAGCTACCAGGGATGCAGGAGGGCTGGGAACATGCTTTCTGTTTCTGTGGGCATCCAAGACGTTCAGTCTCAGGATCTAGGTCATGCTAGGACCCTGTGTGGGTCTCTGAGGGACCCTCACCTCAATCTACAACTGCTGGGCACAGCAGGATGGGTGGAAGCTGAGCTTTCAGCCTCCAGCCAAGGTTACGCAAGGCTACAACCATCCAGGAGTGCTCCTGCTTCAGGCAGTGAGAGGTGGGAGCAGGAGCCCTAGGGGGAGCACAGGGCTTCCAGGGAGCACTTTGGGGTGGTCTGAAAGCCAGCAGGTGTGGCAGAAACAGCTAAGCACTCTGCTCTCGAGTCTCCCCATCCCTACAGGCTGCTTTTTTTTCCACCTGAAGGCAATGCACTGGGGCAGGAGGTCCTGCAGGCACAGGGTTACCCCGCTGCTGAACCCTGCAAGTGCTTCTGCAGGCCCCAGCTTCCAGCTCTGGTGGATTCTGCCAAAACCCATGTACGTGCTGGGATGGGCTGGGTGGGAGCACAGACGGATAGTGACCACTGTGGGTATCCCCAGGTGTGGCTCCTGGGGTTGGGTGCCAGCAGGTTCACCCCAGCCCCTTGGAGAAGGAGCTGACAAGGGCTGCTGGCTTCTCCAAGCTGCCTGCTGCTCTGCTCCTAGCTCCTGCCTGGCCAGGAGGAGAAATCAGCAGGTTGGAGAGATCCAGGGCAGCGTTCTTCCCCCTGCTCCCTGGGTCTAGAGGTGCCCCAGAGCGTCCCCTCCAGCTCTTCGTTCCATGGGAAGTGCAGCTTGGAGAGGCTGCCAAGCTCCCTGCTGCTGTGCTGCCCTTTCGGATGCTCTCCTGCAAGTTGTGAGCGTTTGGTGCACTCGTGTACTTCTCCCTCTTGGCCTCCTCCCCTTTCCGTCCCCTCCAGCCTCGCAAGGAGGGGGGAGTTTTGCCAAACCCTCTAGAATTACAGGGGAAAGGAAGCATGCTGGATTTGTGCGGAGAGAGCTTGGGCTGCTAGCCACTCATCTGCGGTGCCCTCACCCCGTACCATGGCGAAACGTCCCCGCTTGAGAGGCGAGGAGACGTGGTGGAAGGGCCGATGCGGCTGCGGCCCAGTGAGATTGCGACCGGGCTGCGGCCATCAAGCAGGCCCCGGCCATGAAACCGGCCCCGCCATGGCTCTCCGCAGGACACATCGAGTTCCCCTGAGTTCCTCTGGTTCCTGGCAGGGACGGGGAGGGAAGGGAAGGGGACGAGCTTCCCAAGGCGGGAGGGAGGGTGCGCTTGCCAAAATGTCCCCACCCAAAGGAACGTGCACTGGCTGCGTCTAACTCCCCACGGGTGCGAGCTGACATGGGCTTTTGCTAGCACACCCGCCCTCCCCCCCTTTGGAAATTTGGCCTTTGGAGTCTAATACATCATTGTTCTGCTTATAAATGTACTAAGTGTTGAGAATGTTTTGGTTTTTTCCTTAATTATAATTGTAATTGGCTTTTCCCCTTCTCTCTTGTTTATTTTTTTTCCCAACGCTGTCTTGCTTTGCACTGTGATTGCATGCCGCGCCCCGATGTGTCCTTCATGACGATGTCACATGGCTTGTTGCTGTGATTCCTGCCACGCCCCCAAATCCACCACATGTTGCCATGGTTACATAAAAACGCTCCACCCTCCCGTATGTCGCTTCCATGGTTCCCTTCCGAAAGTGCCCATGATGCACGGTGCTACGCCCACCACTGTGTCTGCAGCAACAACTCCTGCCACCAGCGTCCCCTTCGCTGCAACAGCTACCGCCAATCAGGTTTGGCCCTTTCAATGGCTTTCTTTCACGTGTGTTCAGATCTCAAGGACCGGGCGAGGGCCGTGTCCTCCCGGTCCCACTCGGCTCGGCGCAGGCTCGGCGTGTGTCTGGGGATCGGTGCGGGGGCCAGCTCAGCCGGAGTGTAGGGATGGGCGACCTGCAGGGTGCAGGCGCCCGCAGGTCTGGGCACTTTGCTGGCTTCTCTGAAATCCCCTGGTCCTGAAAATCCGGGCTGTAAAACTCCCGATGGTTCTGTTGCACTTAGACTTGTAGCACTTCTGCTTTCAGTCGCAAGCAGAAATACCACCCTGAGCATCCTTCCCTGTGGTATTTTGGCATGTCCTCTCCTGGCTGGAAAGTGGAAGTGGAAACACAAAGCAGCCTCCCCCCACTGCAGAATTGGACTCTAAAAACAACCCTCAAAAAAAAAAAAAAAAAAAAAAAAAAAAAAAAAAAGAAAATGGGGCTGAGGCGATGAAGTCTGAAGCTTATTTACACCAGTAGTGTCACCCATCCCTACAGAAATTACTCCGGATGTGCAGTACGTGCCGTTGTAGCACTGCCATAAGTGTCCAGGACTTCATGCATGTCTGCCGAGCCATAATTCTCTCCAAAACTTTCCTCTGAAGATACTGAGTTGTGATGGCTGCTTCCGCACCAGTCCTGAACTGTATATGCACAACCTGTCCTAGTGATGCTTCCTGATAATTCGGTGTGCCACAACCTTTCCACTTAGACCAGAGAAATTTCAAGTGCTTCCCCCCCGACTCCCCAATACTAGTTTTAGCATTCTTTGTCATGCTCTCAGGTTTAGAGCTATAGCAGAGAAAACGGGGTATCACTTTATTCAGTAGGATGCTGTTAGCCATGCTGAATGTCAGTGTTACCTCCGGGGATATCCTGTAGTCTTTGCTAGCGCAAGGTCATAAAGCGTTCAGTAGAAGTTTTGCCTGCAGTGTTTTACTGCTTTCAGTAGGTATTGCTTTTCTTTTTCTGTGCTTTGTTGTAATTCTCATGTAGAGAAGGTCTTACTCGTATTGGTCATAAGAAGAAAGTAGAAATTTCTGTGCAGCGTTGCTCTGTGGCTGTATGAGTCTGGACAAAGCTGTGCTCATGTGTCAGCCAGCTAGTTTCAGGGCATTTCTGTCTTACTTGAGTCCATGGAGGTAAAATCCCAGTACAATCAATCAGCACATACTCTACGAGGCATCAGTAGTGATGCAGCTATGTTGTACTTAATGTGTGGCAAAATAAAGACAACTTGGGAATGGATCTTGTTTTGTGAGACGTTGATGTACTTGCTAAACTGAACCTGAAGACAGAATGAAGAGACTGATCTCAAGGCAATGTTTTAATGTGTTGTGTTCTTTGTTTTCTTTGCTGTAGATATCCCAGTTATCAGTAGATGAACTGAGTAGCAGCATGTTTGTTTCACAGATGTAGAAGTTCCCAATAGAACAGTAAGTTGCTTTTCAGTATTTCTCTTTACGGTGGATTACTTTGTACAAGGGCACTGCAGTCCCCCAAAAGGGGCTGGTTTGGGGCAAGGGGACTGAGCCTGCAGGACCCCGGTGGCTTTGCTCTCTGCCAAGCCAACAGCAATTCAGCAGATGCAGCCCAGACATGGATCAGCCCTGTGGCTTACAACAGGCAACATTTCATTGTGTCTGAAATACCTGTTCTGTGGTGTTTGTAGCCTCCCTTCTTGCATCCCCCTGAGTCTGACCGTTGTGTTTACAAGTTACTCTTGCTCTGCACAGCTCCCAGCTGCCTGCAGATGCCTCAGGGGGTTGTGCTATTGCTGGTAAAGACTGCTCTGGTAATGAGTCAGCTGAAAAGGTGAAACTTCTGTTTTGCTGTTGGTGGCATATTCCTTTTCCTGGTGTAAGCAGGACTGGGTCACCATCAGCTGCTGTGCATCAGCAGGGCTGGCTGGGTTAGGGCAGAGATCTGCTGTTAATTGCAGTGGGGGCCTGGCCCATGGCACTTTTCTTCAGAGGTCCACAAGCAGCATGTCTTTTGCACCATGTGCAGATCCTGGGCTTCCCTGGGCTGCTGAGTTTCTCTTGAGCGGGAATAATGAAAACGTTTGTCCTTTTCTTTGGCTTACAGAGCGCAGCCTTTGCAGCAGTGTCATTTTCCCATTGCTTTTATTTGTGTTAGCTAATGTTCATGAGAGAAAATCCCTTGGGTGTTTTTGTTCATCACTTTATTTTTCACTCCATGAGACAAAAGGGCAGTTCACTCACTTCAACAAGAAATCACCTAATTTTCCCCATGCAGGCCATTTAGTATACACAGATATGCAACCCATTTCTTCTTTTGGTCATGTCTTACAAGCAAGTACTTGTATGCAACGTAATTCTGGAAATTAATTTGGCAAGCAGTTCTCCAGTTATATCTGTAGCAGCTGACAGAAGTCACTCCTGTTGGTGGTGTTGCTTGTCTCTGGTGACGTAAATAAAAACTGTTGTGTGGATAAATGGCCTGCTGCCTGTGGCCATGGAGCCCTGTTAGTCCCTGTCAGGTATCCCTGTCAGGGAAAACGTTCTGTGCTAAGCAGTGTACTGCTCTCCTAAACAACAGACAGACGTGACACCTGACATGTTACACTATTTCCATAACACATGCAAAACAGTCTGTTCCACCAGATAAGGAGATCATTTGCATTGGAAGAACTTCATTCTTGAACTCTTGGAGATTGGTTTCTTTACTTATTTCAGGAAACATCTTTTTTCTGAGTTCTTTTCACTTCCACGTGTGTGTGCTTAAACTCAGACATGTCAATAGATAGTGATCTCAGAGTAGGAAAGGAAATTCCATGAAATACGTTCCTTTAGCATACAGGGAGCATGGTACAGTCTGTCTGAATAAAGCATCAGCCATGCTTTTAAGGACAGTGAAAACCCTTGCCTGAAAGAAGCAGGGTCAACACTTCTGGTTGGATCTCTTGGGGATCAGGCCACTGGGCATGGGAAGCATCTGTGCCAGACGAGGAGCCTGTGTGTGCTTCACGAGGGAGCTATGACCACATGCATGACCACATGCACTCTGCCAGATGTGCAAAAACTCTCCATATCTTGCAGCTGTGGGGCATGGCCCTTTTCTGCCAGTAAAGGTGATTTATTTCCTCCAGTGTGCCTGGTGCTCACAGACCCGCTAGTGACCATTCCCGTGCTGGAGCCTTTGTGTTTTGATCCCGTTCCTGGGTTGTTCCCCCCATGTCCATGTGTAAAGTAAAGACCAGCAAATCTCTCGAGCACACATTCTTTCATGCAGCCACCCAAGCATGTGATGTTGTGCATGTGCTCATGTTTTTTGCCAGATAAGGATCTTAGCTGGCATTCTACGGTGCCAAGGGGTGAATTCCCAAAGCTGCTGTGAGTGGGAGTTTGATAACAGAAATACTTGCTGATCTGGCAGATGTTTTTCTCCGTGGTTGACAGGGTCCTGGTGGCCAGGCTGGCTAGCCTAGCTCTTCACAGGGAGGATTTTCACATCCTGGGAGAGGAGACTTACTCACAGAAGAGGTTACCTGAGCACAAGGTTTCTGTGTCTGATTCGTCTTTAGCTCCCTAGGATTAGATTTTACTGTGAGTGTCTGTGGCCGCCTTCAGAGCAAACGGAAGCTGAGAGTGCTCAGGGATTCCTCTGGCCCTCTCCTCAGCCACTGTCTACCTGCTGTCTCGTCTCACAAATGAGACTGTTATTCTCCCACCTCCCTGTTCCACAAATTGTTTTTCAGCACACATGAAGCACACTGGAAATGGGAAGCCCAAAGTGCAGGTTGAAGAGGATGCCGAGTGTGTTATTAGCAGTTTCACCCTACGTCAGAAAACTAAGGGAATAAACCATTTTCTCTCCACAACATACTGGTGGCAACCTCTTGGGCAAGGCAGTGGGGATGCAGACGTGTCTTAGTAGAATAGCTTCTATTGAAAAAAACCACGTCTAACTTCTCGCTCCTTCTCTGTTGTTTCCTCTTTCCCCTGCAGCAGACCATGCTGAAATTCTGAACCGTAAAATCATGGAGCACCAGGACTTCTTGGTGGGAAGCTGCGCATGGCCTTTCTGTATATATCCCCTCCTCCCTTCTATCGTTCTCTACCACCTCTACAGTAAGCCTGTTGCAGCCTACATGTTAACCAAAAACTGATCAATGGGAATGTCAAAAAAAAAAAAAAAAAAAAAAAAAGAAGCT
>VXAV01004188.1:85086-102388 GCA_013399715.1 Alectura lathami
AAAAAAAAAAAAGAAAAAAAGAAAAAAAAAGCACTATAGAAACAATTAACAAACAGCGCTCTGTTATATGAGATATACAAGTAGAAAATTATAATAGACTTTTATAACACATTACTTTAACACACTTAATCATTTTATGACTACCATCCTGATAAGTGCATCTGCACAGCGGACTGTTGGTTTACTGTATACTATCGATGGATAAATGTTTGTCTTGTTTTTAAAGTGTTATCTTACTGTTTTGTTTACATCATAGTCTATTGATTTGTTTTAAAGTGTACATCATTATCAAGTATACTCAATACCATTTTTTCATTATTGTTATGTCTTAAGTTTTCATATAATGTAGGTTTTATGGGGTTTTGTTTGTTTTTTACTAAAAATGTTATCGTGGGAAACAGGAATTATGTGCTTGAAAAACACGACACAGGAATGTTCTGCCCTTTTCTGGATTTTGCTGTTAATGTCAGCTAAAGTTGCTTGTGTTAAATGCTCCTTTTATCATTTAAAATTTGCCTTCAGATAGAGTCTCCAAACTTTTAGTACAAATGATATAAAAGGACAGCTGTCATTTTAGTCCAGTTCAGGGTATTTCTTTAAATACAGTGAGCTGGTTCTGGAAACTTAAGAAAAAAAAAAAATGCAAAAACCCACTCTCAGTAAGGGGCTAGGAAAGATTTGCTCAGATTGTGGTAGGCATCAAGGAATTTCTGCAGTTCCGTTGTACGTTGAAGTGCATTCTCAGCTGCAAATGGCGCACAATCTTTCTTGCTGTTCTCATGGTGCAGTGGAAAAAAAAAACGGTGGATGAGCGAGATGTTTTCAGTTGGGCAAAGATGCGTTTGCATTGGAGAGGAACAAATGCCAGCTGTTAGCTACAAAACACGTAGCTGGAGTAGGCCCATAACCATGGCTTAGCCCAAGCTGGGTAATGCAGTGCCCATGGGCTTGTCTTGACCAAGTGTGCTGAAACCTTTCAGCCTGAAATCTTATGTGACCCTTTTTGAAATTTTGTCAGCATGCACCAGTTCTTTAATCACCATCATCCATCATGTGGTGATTTTTCCCAAGATCTCTGGCCCTTTGAAGCAAATACAGAAGTAACAAACCTGGAAAAATCTAAGCATAAGCTTTCTGCCACACGTAACCCTTCATTTGGATGGGGTTCCTGTAGGTCAGTGGATGTATTTTGGCACCTTAGAATCGTGAACGTTGGAAAAGGCCTCTAAGATCATCTAGTCCAACCGTCAGTCTTCTACCTGATCAAGACCAACGTTTGTCACACAACAAGGGCTAGTTCTCGATACCTCCTTGGCATGTGCATGAGTAAAGCAGCTCCCAGCCCCTGCACCCTGGGCAGCACAGCCTGGCGTTGTGCTGCCTCGCTGAACAATCTGGCTACGCAGAAAGCGTTTTAATTGGAGAATGCAGCCAAATTTGTCCCTGTCGTCGCTCTGTACTATCACTGGCATCGTGGAGGAGATGGGTTTGCTCCTGTAGATCTGTGAACTCCAGAAAAGCGTGAAGCGCTAGGAGGAAGAGAGTCGTTGTTAAGGCCCAGCAAGGGGCAAGTTCTCAGTGTCCTTTGAAGAGTCCAGCTCAGAAAGGCTTTGAACCAGACCCTGGAAGAGGGCGAAAAACCATACAGCCCCAACCCTCGATCATGAACCTCGTGTCCTGACAGTCGCTCATGTCCGTAGGTGTTCCCCAGCCATCAGCATTCCAAAGCAGGCGGCGTTGCCTGAAATCAGTGGCTCTCGTTGATATTGGCTACCCGCATACCTGTTCTTTTAATCACTGAGTTTCTGTTTCCCAAAACCATAACATTGTTAGTGGAAAAAGTGGATTTGAGTACTTCCTGTTTGAAATTATTTGTGTATCAAAATGGGTTTTGCACAACCTGTGCCAGTGCCTCAACAAAGAACAGAGCTGATCTTCTTAAGCCAGAAAGGATGCATTCAAGCTTGTATGGCTTTATGAGTTAAAGGAGGTTGGAACTTTTTCAGTGCTAAATGGATTTTTGTATATCTTGACACTTTGATGTAACCTCCTATTTTATTTATCTACTTAAACATCTGGCATAGATGTGCATAGAATGTAAACCTAGAATACAGCTGTTTTCACGTCACATTTAAAGCACTGAAAAAAAAAAAAAAAAGCATTTAAGGATTATTTTTTATTAAAGAGGTCCAATGAGGGATGTTCAGGGTAGTTATATTAGGTGCCACAACAGTTTTTATATTGCTGGCAAATTTAGAGTTAATTTGTAAATGAGTTTAAAGAAAGAAAAGCTTGAAGCACTAAACTTCACCAAATTCAAAACAATCTTGGCAAAAATGCCATTTTGAGGTAGCACTATTTAAACTAGTTGTGCAATGACTTGCTCTAATTTTCTTTGTTCAAGAAAGAAAAAAAAAAAAACAGTCGTCAGACTATAAATTTCCTAAATAGACTATTACAAAGTCACCGAGCTAGTTAGTGACTCTAAACAAATGTCATAAAAGCATGAATATCATCCTTTATTTGACAAGAGATGTATGTAAGTTTGTTTAAATCAATATAATTTTAGTGACATTTTTATAAGCTTCCCACTTTCCATGAACCTATATTTTTTATTTATCCAAAGTTATTTCTCTTTGTCCATTTCTCTCAGCCTTATGCAAACAATATGCAAGAAATGCTGAAACTTGGATAAAACGGGTCATGCAGAGGGAAAATGAAAGCTGAGATTGATCATTTTCACGGAAAAGGTTGTTAGTAGTTTCAATAAAAGTACTACTACTAAACTGTAACATAAGCAGACAATAAAAGAGGGATTTAAAATAAAATGGATTCATAAAACTATTAAGATTATTTTTGTTAAATACAGTGTTTTTAGTAATCTGGAACACGATTTCACAATCAGCCGTGTTTTTTAGTTGGGAGTTCCTAGCTGACGATTTTTCGCTTTGTATTTTTGCATCGTGACGCTCTAGAAACCATTACCTCCCCGGCCAGCCCGCGCCGGCCCCCTTCCTGAACACTCCGCAGCACTTTTCCTCCCCAGCGCCCGCGCCGCCGCGCGCTCGCAGTGTTCACGAAGGCCGGCGCGGGCGAACCGCGGGCGCGGAGNGGCCGCCCGCCCGCCCGCCGCGGGCCGAGTCCCTCCCTGGAGCTGCGGGAGCGCGGAGGCGGCGCCGGAGTCGGGTACGTGTCTCTCTAGGTGCGGCCGCTGGGATCGGGGGCCGCGCGTGTCGGGTGAGATGTCTCCTCCACCTTGCAGGCTCCTCGCTGCCGCGGTGGAGCCGGCTCTAGGACACGCTAGCGCGCAGTGATTGAGAAACTGGAGTCCTCGTTTTTGTTTGGTTTTGGTTTGTTTTTTTTTAATCCCTTGTACATTTCACAGACATGAAAATTGAAAAAGGTGAAATTTATGAGGAAAATCTAATTTCCCATTCCTGTTGAATGGATTTAGTTTGATATTGACCTGATTTTACCATGTGCCTGTTGAAGGCCTTAGAGTATATACTGTATGTTAAAGACTGTAATAACTTTAAAAAAAAAAAAAAAAAATAGTTGATAGCCTAATCCAAATGTAAATATAGCTACAACACATTGTCACTGGGCTACAACGCATTAACTCATGTCGTATATTTTCATTTCTTTACCGTTAGTTTTTAAGGTTTTCATTATTGCTTTTTTGATATCTTTAGTAACTAATGAATTTAATTTTGAAGGAGAGTTAGAGAAAGTTTAAGATTTTTACTACATGTATTCAACCCATTTAGTTATATTCTAAACCAACACTGAAGCATGGTAAGGTATAGAATACAGTCCATAACTAGTTTGTATAGTTTACAGTTTAAGAACAAAATTAACTTTGTATGTAACTCCTACAATGATAGATTCATTGTTAACTAATTATATTAAGTTGTTGTTGCTATGGCAACAAAACTACAACATGGCTACCTTTGTATACATTATTTGTGAAATTTTCACATGTAAATTAAAAGTGATGTGTAACAGTATGAGCTTGTTAAAGGTACAGTTCGATACTGTCAGATAAAGATATGATTGAATATTTTTAAAATCCCAAAGTCCCATGTGAACGCTGAATTTGTGTCTTTACGTCACTTTTTCAGTCAAGAAGTTTACAACACATGGATTTAGAGTCAGGTTTTATAGCTTGTAGAAATTGTTGTGTGGCAAGGGTTATTCCACAGTATTTTAACTTTGAGAACACGGCGGCCTGTATTTACCACGTAGTGACTGGTCTTTCTTTCACATTTCACATTCGCTCTCGTTGTGGGAATTCAGAATTAATCCCTTCCAGTACTGTAGCTCTGCTTGCGGTTTTGTTTTGTTTTGTTTTTCCTGAAATCGAACACTCACATGATTACGTTATGATCAGGGCTAAATGGTTAAACATGTAACTATTGTAATACTAATTTATATTAGCAAAAACTGTACATAAGAAAAAATATTGTGGAATGACCCCATAACAGTGTTGAAGATACAAATATGCTGCAGTTAAACTGATTCAGTTAGTGTACGAATGTGTGAGACACACCTTTTTTGCACTTATGTACATAGTCCACGAAAGAAATCCTTGGAACTTATTTTGAATATAAAAAGTCTGTAATAATACAGGAAAAGTTTGTAAAAGAGATAGGTATTACTAAGGCTTTGAAAAGGAGGAGTTTTTTGCTATAAAACTTATCTGAAAGCATGATGTTGCTTTGCTGTTGTAAAAGCTTTGTAGTTTGCCATAGCTTATTATACAGCAGACTGATACCAGGTCAGCTCCAACCTGCAGCACAGAGAAATGGGAAACAGTGCTTAATTGACTAGTAAGGTCACTAGCAAAGATTTTATTTTAATCAGCCTACATTTTCAAACACACCCTCGGTCATGTTTCCGATACTTGGCATTCTCGGCGAATCCTGTTAGGGCTGGGATGTCAGCGCGGCGCGCGCACGTTTTTCCTAGCACCTAACCCTCTTTCTAGCTGGGAGCGTTGATCGGTTGTAGGTGAGTGTCATTGCAGCGAGTGGTTGAAATCCCAGAGGGAATTTGAACTGTTGCAGCTTGCTGGGTTTCCTGTTTGTTTGTGTGTGTTTGTTTGTTTGTTTGTTTGTTTGTTTGTTACCATCTTGGGGCAAGCTAACAACACTGAGGTGGCTGACAAGCAGTGGAGGGAGGGGAGTTGTTTCCGATGGTCTTGCAGTGGTTTCTCCTTCTGCGCCACTGCCCTGGCGTTCATTGCAGAGAGTCAGAGGGCCCGACGGCACAGCAGTGCTGCGCGATGGAGCTGTGAGCTGGATGCTGGGGCGGGGAAGGGAGCGCTGCTCGTGCCAGCTCGGTGCCTCTGGCTGGGTTTGACGGCCCCTGCTGACTTTCCATGGGAAGGGAGCACAGCCACGGATGTCCCCAGCCAGGGAGAACCGGCACTTCCCGGAGCTGCTGGCCCTGTGCTCGCTGCCCAGCCAAGGCTTCCCCTGGTTCTTGGGGGCTGCCCTCCGCGCGGTGGGTGGCAGGAATCTGAGCAAAGCCCTGTGCTCTCTCTGGACCAGGAGGGGCTCTCATACACGGGGCTGGCTGTCCTTTTGTTTGCTGCAGGCATGGTGCTTTCCCTAATGAAATGTTAGCTGCGACAGAGAAAACGGAAGACTGACAGTGTAAAATGTCCTTCCCCTGCCGCAGATTGCTGGGTCCCTGGGCTCTCTCGGTTCCCTTCCCATCTTGCAGTGCTGGGTGGGTTTTGGAGAAGCAAGGGGACCTGCGCTGACCCACCATTTTTTTATCAGAACTAGTATTTTTTTATTTTATTTTTATTTTTCAAAACCCAAGCCTCAGATTTGCTCTGGAAATGTTGCAGGTTTTGCTGCAAGGCTGGTCTCAGAGCACTGGCACCTCAGAGGTCGCTGTCTCTTCTCATTGCTGACCGACGTCCCCTGCCCAGCCCGTGCTTCACCACATGATCCGTTCAAGCACGTGGTTTGCTGAATCAGAGCCTTAGCATCATGTGGTCCCAGTGTCGTTAAAACAGGGAAACATTCAGATGTTGTCTCTGTCCGTGTGCATCAGTGACATAGATTTTAATATGAAATAATCAGCTATGCTAACCACCATGCGATTAAAGCTTCCCTTTACTGTAACCAATTTTTGTAATCAAGCTCCTTCTCATTGCTAGGATGATGAGAAAAAAAATATTTTGCACTATGTGAAATGAATCGTAGCTGGTAAAACTTCTTTTGCTTGGGGATATGAGTACGATCGCAACAACACTGCTAAAATCTTTGCTAGTGATCTTTACTGACATCTCTATCATCAAAAATAACTATATGCCTCTCAAATGAGATATTGAAACATGCAAAAATAACACAACTATTAAATAAAACGAAGTTATTTTTCCAAACACACAACAGCGAGAATTACCTGACACCGAATTACAAGGTTCCAGTTCTTTATTACTGTACACAGATGCTATTTGATAGTGGTGGAAGCCAAATGATTTTGTTGCCATGGCTTTTGTATCCTAGCAGATGAGGGGATGATAAGACCATTCTTAGATTGGATTATGGGATTTTTTTTTCTTAGCTTTCTTTTAATTATATTTTTATTTTACATCATGAAAATGAAACTAAACTCCCCATGCTCCTTGTTATGTCACCTGACAGCGATCACTTTCTTTTTTTTTTTTTTTAATATAGAGAATCGTATTTTAGGCAATCACAAAAATCAAAAAGAGAATGTTCTCCGAAATTGTCAGTTTTTACTTTAAATATGTAAGAACACTTATACTGTACTGTATAAAGTAGATAATTGAAGCACATTCGTCTTTTCATAGGCATTTCTGGTAAAACAAAGTAAGGGAAACATTAGGTATCAATTTAATGGCATAGTTTAGAGTATATACAAACAGTTACAGTTAGCCCTGTGGAACTGTAAGAAATTAAATACCATCAGGTTCAGCCAGGCGTAGGCTAATGCAATATTTCAGTTCGTAACACGGTAGTTCATTCCCTCAACTGCTACCAACAGGGTGTACGCTTTGACTTTCTTTTTCTTTTTGCCACGTTATATTGCTGTAGTGCTTGTACGTGCTTTAGAACTGTGCATAATGCTACTCATTTTAGTATGTTACTTCTATATTGTTATTGTTTATTTTTTGATCTTTTAATAAAGTGTATAAAATTCTTGGTTATGTTTTTTATGGATCCATATCTACACATTAATAGGAGTTTAAGAACTTTTCAAGTTCCAGTTTATTAGTCCCGATCTTTAAAGGTTCTGATGTAAAAATAATAACTAACGAATTTGATTCAATGTTATATCTGAAGTGTAGAACAACAGAATAAATTTCTTTCCAGAAAATACCTTCAGTATTTTGAATTCTGTAGCCAGTGCCTCCTCTTTATGGGATGCATTAGGCCTATCCTATTAAAGTTACTAACACAAGAAAGAAATTTGTATTTTAGAAAAATAAAAGTAAAACTTTCCAGATGCTGCCTTTTGGTTTCTCTTGTGCCTTAGACCTTCTGAGACACATGTGATGTGTTTATGTTTGTTTTGTATTTTTCCATGCTTCCTTTCTGACCCTACCTATGATGTGATTAGAGAGGAGATCAGAGCTGTGCATTTGAAGATAACCATGAAGAATAAATTGAATATAATTCAAAGGCCTGCAGCTTCTGTAGCACAGTGATGTGTGTGTTAATTTTTCTCTTTCAGCAGTTGTGTCAGATACTGTTCCGCATGTCCCAGTGCAGTAATGCAGCAGTGATCTCCTTTTGGCAGAGTCCTGGATTCCCAAACCCTCCTCCGAGTGCTGGGCTCCTCCCCTGCGCCGCGTGGCCTGGCCCTGTGGGGCCCAGATGCCTCCTCCTTGTGCCCGGGTGACAGCTGACCCGCCGGAGGGCTGCTGCTTTGCTGGCACCACGGCTTCTTGTCCCTTCTGGACCCCCACGTGTTGGTCCAGCTGGAGGCACGGAGCCCTGCGGTGTGGCTTTTGCAGGACAGGCTCTCGGCAGCAGGAGGAGATATCAAGGAGCCCCTGAAGGTGTGCAAGGCTCTCAGCTCTGCTGGAGTCTGGCGTGTTTTGGCCTCAGCACGCAGGCTGTTGCAACACAGGTGGCACGAGATGGTGGGGTCAAGTTCTGTGTGAGCACAGGAGGGATTGGTGGCCATTCGTGCATGGTTCCTTGATGGATTTCCTTAGATCCGAGGCAGGTTCTTGCAGCTCCTGGGCAGCGTGTGTGTGTGCATGCCCAGCCAGGGGCAGCATCGGGCCTGGAGTCCTGCATCACAGCCCGGCAGAACAGGGCGGCAGAGCAGCTGAGCTGCTTCTGCGTTTCACGTGCAATGTGCAAGCCGCGTGGATAGCAAGGGTCTCGGTTCCCAGTGATGTTCAAGAACCTGCTGCCAGGGAAAAACAGGAGTTTGGAAATAAATTGGCTCCTGGTCGGCTGGAGCTGCCTGGTGGGGAGCAGGGCAGGAGCAGCGCTCCCAGGCAGGCACTGCTGTTCCTCATCGCCCTTAGTAGGACACACTGTTGACTTTGAGAAAAGACAGATCGAGACTAGGACAAATTATGTAACTGTCTCTTTTCCATCAGCCTGTTTCCCCATCTTCTCCTTGCAGGTTAATTGACTCTATTTATGTGTCAAGGCCACTTAGATTTTTTTTTTTTTTTTCTATAAATGACTGCTGCCTTGTCTGATGGCACAATTAAATGTCTGAATTGCTTCTGAAACCAAAGAAAACAGAAACTTCTAAGCAGTGGATGTGCTGATGTTCCAGTAACGGTGTGGGACCCTTCCCAAATGTTTACCCGGTTTTCATTACCAGCTTCCCCGTGATTTGCTTTCTCTGCTGCCAACGCTGCTCCAGCTGGAGAAACCCGAAGCTTTGGGGCTGAACAGCCTTGGTGGATTCAGATTTATAGGCCTGCCTACCAGAGAGGGCGATGCATCCGTAGCTCTTCAATGAGCCCAAGCTGAGCTCATCCTTTGGCCAAGCAGCAGCACCGTGGGTGGCTGTGGGCTCCCAGCCCTATGGGAAGGAGCTCCCCTGGCTGGGGCTGCACAGAATCTGCCTCCTGCTGCCTCGGAGCTGGTATGAGCCCAGCGCAGCCAGCCCGTCCCTGCCAGCTCGGGTATGGCAGAGCTGAGATTTGGGTTGGGAATGAGGGAAAATGAGGCCAGAAGAAGAGAGTTGGCAGTGCTCTTCGCCAGCGAGCCAAGTGCTCCTGACTGCTCAGGTGCAATTGATTGTCTTGAGCTGGGACAGCGCTTTATGGATGAAGTTGGATTAAAGAACCAGAGCACACCATACATGATCCTGTATTTATGGCCAGTGTCATTTGGAAATATTACAGCACCCAGCCTATCTGTCTTTGTCTCCGCTGGGGCATGTTTGTGTAGGAAAGCCAAGTTTAATAAAAATCTCCATTCAGTTCTTTGGCTGTCAAAGCTTCAGTGGGAAACACAGGGAAAGTGTCTATTTTTCAAGGTTCTCCATATTCAGATGGGCCTCGGTGCTCCAAAGCCAGACAGTTTTTACTCAATCTGGACTTAGTGCTGGCTAAATAGATCACTTTGATCTATTTAGTATAAGGAAAAAGAGGATGGAGGAAGAAATGTTTGGCTAATCCCCAATGAGTTGTGGATTTAAAATATCCTCTCCAGAAAGAGCAGCCAGTTAACCCTTCCCAGGAGGGGGGAGCAGGCTGCAGCCCAAGGACAGCCCCTGTGCTCTCTCTTTTACGCCGAGTTGTGACTGCTGTTGATGGACCAGTTTCCCTTTTCTAGCCCATTTTGGTCCTCCCTCGAGTACATCTTCCCCAAAATCAATCCCTGTGAGGGGCCCACTGCCCCTGCCCTGGACGTGGAGGTGCAAACCCAGCCCAGGACGATGGCGCAGCGGCTGTCGCAGCAAGGAGCACCGCAGCCGAGCAGGAGGCCGGGGTACGATGCTGCACCGTGGATGTCTTCAGAGCCGCAGCTGGGTTGTGCAGAGGTATTTCTGCTTCGCTCCATCGTGCATGTAAATTATTTGCTCATAAATGTTATCTGTGCCATCCCAAAGGAGCTGCTGCCGCCTTCCACTCCTCTGTAGCCATCGTGTTCCCAAAGTCTGTGTTTATAATCAATGCAGCTTCTGCTTTAATGCTTTACGCCGCCATAATTCAGCTGATCTCCATGGGGTGCTTTCTGCTGCAGCTTCTGGGTGCAAGCGGTGGCTCTGGCTGGCTTGGGCTCCTTGGTGTGTGCCGTGTCCCTGCCAGCAGCCCTATTCCTGCCCCACACCTGCAGTGCCTGGAAGGGCTCCTGCTTGCAAGCAGCTCCCGGTGAAAGCACCGGGGTACCCAGGGATGCAAGGGAGTCTTTTGGGATGCATATGTATGTGACAAAGCAGCGACGCTCATGGCTACTTTGCAAGGCTTCTGGAAAACGCCTGCCAAAGCAAAACAGAGTTTTCTGCTGCAGAAACACAGGCCTGAATGCCTGCTGCCATCCGTCTCTCCCCGCAGCGTGACCTTGGCCCAAGGGACGTGGTGGCCCAGTGGCCCAGCGCTTGGTGGTGATGCTGAGCTGCCAGGCAGGCTGGGACACGAGGCAGACACCCAGCCCCTGCAATTCCAGCACCCGGAGAGTCCCAGGCAGGGCTCAGTGTTTGTGCCCCCTGGAGCAGGGGAAGTGGCAGTGGGACCCTTCCCGCAGGCAGACCAGGGCTCAGGGGCTGGCTCTGTGGCAGGGGATAAGCCCCTGCCCCGCTGGCTCCAGGCCCTACTCTATCAGCTTTCCTACTATTTCTCTCCTCTCTTTGCTAGGAAGCATCTTTGAGCTCGGTGACCTCAGGCTGAGATAATCCTCTGCCTTCTGTACCAAATGCCAAAGGGGCACAGCTCCCTCAGCTCAGAGCGGGGCAGGCTGTGGGACTCCAAGGGGCCAAGGGATGACAGTGACTCGGGACTCAGGGCTCATCCCAGGAAAGACCAGACCTGCCCGTGCCGTGTTAGTGCATCCCAGCCGAAAAGAGCTCTCCTGCTCCGTGCAGAGGCCTTTGAGAGCACTTAATTGATTGCGTTGTTCAAATGGAGTCACCTGGCTTGTGCCAAAGCCTGGAGCAGAGAATTTAAGAGCCCAGTGCTGCCTAGAGCAGGGCAGCTAATTGCAGCTGGTGACCCCTCGTAAAGCAGCTGGCTCTGGGTGCATCGCTCTGTGCCCATCACTCTTGCCCAGCTGAGCTGAACAAGAGGCAACAGCAGCCACTGGGCCATGCTTTGGGCTGTCCCTCCTGGTGGGAACACTGCCCTGGTACCAGGCACAGGGAAAAGGCAGCATCCCAGGGCGCTTGGTGAGTGGTCCATGCAGCGATGCTTCCCTCCCCTCTGCCTTTCAGCCTCAGCATGAGGAGGGCTGCGATCTGCTGGGTCAGCACTAGCTGGCTCACACCTTGCCATCACGTCTCAGGGCACAGGGAGGGCTGAGAATCACAGGCTGCTCGCCTTACCCTTACTGAGGGGATGTGACCCAAAGCCCACATTGCAGGGGGTAGGCAAAGGAGCAAGCACTGCTGCTCGCTCTTGCTGTGCCATTGCAAAAATCAAGGGGATTTTGGAGGGGGTGACAAGGGATGGCTGAGGCCCTGTGCTGGGCAGAATGAGTCCTTGGAAGACTTTTTAATTCCCACTCCAAGGGCAGGGCTGTAGCTGGATTTGGACCGATACGGGTTGTGCTGGGGAGAAAGTGGGCTGCAATGCCCCCCTCACCCCATGCTCTTGCCCCTCTGCCAGCTTTGCTCAGTTATGGGAAATCCTTTAAGCTTTTGCATTAGTGCTGTATTTAGGTCTGAACTGTATTAGGACTTGGCACGGGAAGCAGAGTCAGATTTCTCACTTAATAAAGAATGTTTTAAAGGCATTTGTCACCATGGCCCCAGCGCCGCCAGCCCGGTGGCTGGGGCGAGATGGGTGCTGCAGGAAAGCGAGGTGCTGGCTGCCTCTTTGGCTGGCTGCGCCTGGCCCTGGCAGAGCCAGCCTCCCTCCCTCCCTCCCACAAGGCTGCTGGGCTGGCGGGAGGCCCGTCCTGCTGGCAATATATGTGTCATCAGGATGCAAGCAGAGATAATGAGTCACGAACGCCCACCGCCAGCCAGCCCGGTGCTGGCACGGGGCTCCAGGGCAAGCCGCAGAGTGAGCAGGGATGCTCCAGCCCACGCCTCTGCTCTCCTCCCCTGCCTCTCCCAGCCTCTGTGCTGGAGCAGCCAGGCAGGAGGGCTTTCCTATCTGCAGCATTATTGACCTGTGATTTTAACAGGACACAAAATGAAGGAGCATCCCTCCCACCTGGTCCTGCAGTGAGGCTTCTGGCAGTGCTGGCCTGGGGCTGGAGTGGCAGCTCTGCTCCTCTTCCATCACGGGGACATGGCAGTCCCACAGGGTCCCTTCCTGCAGGTGCTTGCCACCAGCACAGCTCTGCCTGCTGCTGGCAGACAGCTGGGCAAGGATGGGATCTTGTGTTCCCCATGTGCAAGTGGCTGGGCCAGTGTGGGTTGCGCTGGCAGGAGCAGGAGAAGCCTCCAGGCTCCCATTTGGGCGCGCACCAGGCTGTGGTTTCTGCACAAAGGATGGGAGATCAGTTGTGGCTGTCACTTGAGCAACGTCCCCTGAGTGAGCCTGGCGCAAGTGCCCGCTTCCCATCCGGTCCTGCAACAGTGAGCAGGGAAAGCCAAGGGGAGCCGGATCCTCCTCTTGGATCCAGCACTTCTGGCAGACGTGGCTGAACCAGCCCCAGCAGCAGAAGCAGCCCCAGCACATTCTCTCCCAAAACTTCCCCAAACTCCTCAGGGATGGGCCTAACCCAGGGCAGAGATCTGCCTGATGGAGGAAGCTTTTATTCTCCTTCTGCCTCTGAGGCACACAGGGACAAATTCCCTTCACCCCATCCCAGGGACTACCAACTTTGGCCAGGCTGCAGAGGCTGGGCAGCAAGGCATCAGTGGATGATGGAACCAAACTCAAAGCAAAGCTGCTAATTGCCTTTTAGGCACCTCTGATCCCTGCTGGAGCTGCTGCCTCTCTTCTTGGTGTGATGTCCATTCCCCTACACTGCAAAGCACTGGATAATGAAGGGTAATTTTCTTCCTAGGGAACATGCAAGAATTTGTGTTAAGCAGGTGTAATATGCAAAGAGCTCATGTTTAAATGATCAGAACATAGCGGTGGTGCAAGGTATGAAGTCTAAATACAGAGGGATTTGAAACACTTCACAGAAAAAAAAAAAAAAAAAAAAAAAAAAAAAAAAAAAGTAAGAGACCTGCAAAATTTTAAGACAATGGGGAAGAACTTGGTATGGGATTAAATATTGGAAAAAAAAATAGAAAAGTGAAAACTGCGAGATGAGAAAACCTTCGGGATGAGGCACATGCACCAGGTCAAGGAGAGCTGCCAGCCCATGGGCAAGGACAAGCCCATGTATGAGCCTCAGCACCCTGCCCCAGCATCCTGAATCCGCATCCGCAAACCTCCTGGGCCACTGGGCCGGGCTGGCAGATGGCTCCCTGCCTTTCACCACTGGGACTGGGGAAATGCAAACGGGCTGGGGCAGGAGCAGGGGCTCAGCCCAGGCAGGGACAAGGATTTAAGATCTGCATCTGCCTCTGGGTCCTCTGCAGCATAAGGCAGAGGCGAGAGCATCCCCTCCCTGGTGCCCAGAGAACTGGGCTCGCCCGGGGGCTGCTGACACCGAGGTGCCTGTGGGCCCCTGACCAGGGCTGTGTTTGTGCCAGGCTTTGTCTGTCTGTCTGTCCATCTGCAGGGCCAGGGAGGCAGGTGGCTGCACCAGAGGCCAGGAGGGAGTGCCGGCCCCACCAGAGCACACTCGCTTTCATCAGCCCGCGGTTTGATCCTCTCCAGACTGTGCGAATTAGGAAATTCTTTGAAATGCTGCTCTGCAAAAAACTGGAACAGCCAGCAGCCCCTCGCTGCGGAGAGCAGGGAGACAGCTGGGGTCTGGATTGCTAGCTTTATCCTCAAAATGAACTCGAGCAAGTTCATAAAGCACAAAACAAAAGACTAACGACGGCGGGCAACTACCGCAGAGACCTGGCGAGTCCTCAGCAGCGCAGAGGGCCCCACCGAGCCTGCTGATGGCCGCCGCTGCTCCCGATCCCGGCTGGCAAAGATTACCTCTGTTTTTCAAGTTGAGAAATGAGCTGCTTTGCAGCCCCATCCAATTCGAACGCTCCAGTGAGGCCTCAAGGACCTTCCCCACGTCAGTGCTTCAAGCCCTCGGCTCCATGCCACGTGTTCTCCAGGCTGTAGCTGCCGGGGCGCCCTGGAGCTCCGGGCTGCCGCCTGGCTTGCCTCCAGGCGAGCAGGTGCCGCTTCCAGGGGAGCCGGCAGGTTCTGGCAAGGAGGAGGTGCAGCTTGGTGCCATCGTCCTCCCTCTGCCAGGAAGGCTGATACAGCGTCTCGTCGTGAGATTGCTGCGTTCCCGCTTCGCAGACAGTTTTGTTCGCTTTCGCAAATGCAGTCTGGGGAGAATCTCTGGCTGTCTGGACATCGCTCGCAGCTCTGCCAATACACTTAGAATCACCGAATCATTGAATATCCTGAGCTGGAAGGGACCCGCAAGGATCATCAGCCCAGCTCCTGGCTCCACACAGCACCACCCAAAATCCAAACCCCGTGTCTGAGAGCGGTGTCCAAACACTTCGCAAGCTCCAGCAGCCTGGGGCCATGGCCACTGCCCTGGGGAGCCTGTTCCATGCCCACCACCCTCTCAGGGAAGAACCTTCTCCTAATCCCCATCTTGAACCTGCCCCCTTCCTTGCGGCTCCATGAAGAAGGGCTACCACTGCTTCACGAGCGCTGGGGCATGCGAAAGAAGGACTTACACAAGCACAATATAATATTAAAGTATTTTCACCAATTCCCATTTGGGTTGCATTTTAGGATTTATTCTCTCGCTGCGATGGGAATAAAGCAGAGAGTTTTGCTCTGACTGTTAGCTGCTTCATTCCGCTATTGCATTTCATGCACAAGTTTGCACAGTTCTGTAGCATTTGAACTGTAAATGCTGCAGGAATACGATTAAAAAAGGAAACGCCCTGGAATTTTGAAAGAATTCTTCTCTTAGGTGTCTGTTTCAAACTTCTTTATTTTCACGAGTCTTAAACATACACTGGCAGCACATTTACATTCCCCCACCTTCCTTTTCAGTTCGGGTTTGAAACAACAGGTTTGCTTGATTTGTTTGCTGTTGCCTTCAGGTTTTTGAGCCTTAGAAAGGCATGTTTTCAGCTTTACTCCATGACAGCACTGGCTGGAAGCCTCTCTGTATATGCATAAAGAGAGAGCCTGACACATGCGTTGGTGATCTGCCACAGAAAAGTCTGAGGCCATCCCCATCCCCTCAGCTCTGAGGAACGCGGTAGAAGCTGGTGAGGAAGGGGAGAACAAGCAGTGCTGACGTCGCAAGAATCGGTAATCACTTTGGAAAAATCCCTCAACTTTTTTTGGGGCCAGCACTCCTTGGGGTGCTGCTAAAATAATGGCTAAAAGCCGCATAGCAGAAATAAGAAATTTCAGAGAAATGTCCTCAGAATTTGCCTCTGAGTCATCTCCATGTTGGCAGGAGAAGCTGGCACAGACTACAAGTATCTCTGCAGGTAGCACTGCCTGCAACGGCCCAGAATTAGGAGGCTTGGCCGGGTGAACACGTCCAGCCCCTAAGACACATCTCACTGCACTCTGACGGAGCTGAAATAAAAAGCTGTTTTCTGGTTGTGGGACTGATCTGGCAGGAACTCCTCGAAACAGCCCCATAGGAAGCCACATCCAGCACCCCGACGAGACTCGAGGAGCATGTCCCTGCGGTGCGGCTTGTGTGCTGAATGCCACAAGACACAGCAGGTGGACTGGTAACGACGTGAAGAAATGACACGAGGTCTTCAGCTGTTTTTGCGTATTCACACCTGTTATGTACCCAGCTAGCGCGTAACCCAGGTGAAATCCTGGCTATCCCTGCCAGGTGCCCACCCCACCGCCCTCGCCCAGCCGCCTGCTGCAGGCTGGCTGGCAGGCAGAAGAGCCTGGTGCAGAGCCTGGGCAGAGGCCGTGACTCACAGCAGCTGGCTGGTCGGCAATTACAGCCTGCAGAGGCACCGGCAGCACTCGGGCACTGCTCATGCTTTGGTGAGGGTGGGGGATGTCACGGTACCCCCACCATGAGAAATGCTCCAGGTATTCTCCCTGCTTCCAGAGCCTGGGATGCTCCTCTCTGGATTTTGGGGCAGAGCTGGGCACTGCCCTCCACCCATCCCTGCCTCGCTGCAGGACGCGGCACTGCGCAGGGGCCGTCTCTCACGTTCGTGAGACGGGGATTGCAATTAGTCCTGGCCTTTGCTTGTGCCATCTGTCTGTTCCCCGAACATCCCTGCAGGATCTGTGTCTTAGCAGGTTAATTTAATAACAGCCCGCTTTATTGTTGCTGGCTGCAGGCATGGCACAGAGCAGCCGAGCCCATCAACAGCACAGAGCAGGAATCAAATCCTGCCCAGATGCTCATCTGGGAGGCTTGTTCTGCTGAGGGAGCACAGACCCCCCACAGGCCGGGCCCTGCATCCTCCTTGGCAGCAGCTGGGGAAAACAAACAAACAAACCAACCAACAGCAGTGGACATTAAATCAGGCCTTCGACCCAGGGAGTGCTGCACCTCGCAGGTATGGTGAGACGAGGGCAGCAAGGGAGCAGCAGAAAGGTGTCGTGGGCTGCGGGCGGTCGTGTGGCTCACGCAGGGCTGCGGCGTTTACAGAAGCAGCAGCTCTTCCTATCCGGAGTTTCAAAGCCTTTACACCACCAGCAATGTTTGCGGCTCTGGGTCATGGCTGGACAGCCCTGCAAACCGATGGGGGGAACACCCTGCTTTGAGGACAACGAGCCACAGCAAGCACCTTGACCCTGACCTTTTTTTTTTTTTTTTGCAGACAGGTAAGGTGCCAAGTGGTGTAAGCTGGGAAACGAATTTCACAGACCCCAAACCGATGCGGATCACAGGGCCTGGAGGGAAACCCCCCAGCCCCTCAGCTCGCCCCGCCGTTGCCCCCTGCCCCAGTGCCTCCTCCGTCACCCCCAGCCTCCCTCTCCCCTCTCCTCCCTCCCGGTGGCCGCTGGCCGTGTCACGGCCCAAATCGGCCCGCCGCCCTCGGCCAGTGGCTGCGCCTCCCGTGTGCCCAGAGGGTTTTTTTCGCGAGTTTTTTTTTTATTTTATTGTACAGCTGAACGCCCTGAAGCTGGCAGCGCTGGGACCTGAAG
>VXAV01004188.1:102822-140689 GCA_013399715.1 Alectura lathami
GGAGCGGCGAGCGTGTGCGGGGCCCGATGCGGGAGTACAAGGTGGTGGTGCTGGGCAGCGGGGGGGTGGGGAAGTCCGCCCTGACGGTGCAGTTCGTCACCGGGACGTTCATCGAGAAGTACGACCCCACCATCGAGGACTTCTACCGCAAGGAGATCGAGGTGGACTCGTCGCCCTCGGTGCTGGAGATCCTGGACACGGCGGGCACCGAGCAGTTCGCCTCCATGCGCGATCTCTACATCAAGAACGGGCAGGGCTTCATCCTCGTCTACAGCCTGGTCAATCAGCAGTCCTTCCAGGTAACCTCCCGGGTCAGCCTTGCTCCGAAGGGGCAGGAGTGAACGTGGGCCCCCTCGGGGGTGCGGCGGGAGCCCTGCTTCCTGGTGGGAAAGTGCTTGCTCGGCAGGTGCTTATCTGGGTGCCACCATTGTTAAATCCCACGCAGGGCTGGAGAACAATGACCCGCTCCTACTTCCCTAATAGAAATGTTTTGGCAATCCCCTTTTGTGAAGAAATCGCTCGATATTAAAATCGAGACTTCCCTTTTTTTTTTTTTTTTTTTTTTTTTTTTTTTTTTTTAAAAGGAAATCTTTACAGCTCTTTTAAAACCAAANAAAAGGCATGTTTCTGCAGTTGCTTTTGAAGAGAGAATTATTGCTCTTCAGTTGAGACTTGTTAAATAAGCTGCTATTTTCCACCTCCTCCCCCAAAAGCATGTTCCTGTCCAGCATAAGCTCGATGTTTTTGCAGCGTAGGTGGTGTGCTGAAGAGAAGAGGCAAGCCATATGTGATAATTTGTGGGGCTGGATGTCATTTCTACTATTAAAACTCTCGAAAAATGGAAATGGCTCTGCCAGTAGCTGGCCTAAGCTGCCTCTGGAAGTGAGGCTTCATTTGAGGGGAATTGTGGATTTAGCAGCACTGCATATGATGCAGGGATTTGCAGAGGCTGCGTTGGCTTCACTTTCCGAGCTGGGCGTTTTCCAGCTGCTTGGCAAAGCCTTGCACACCCCCACTGAAGCAGAATGTTTGCTTCTGCTGAAGGCTAAACTTTATCTGAGCAGAGGCCTCGGTGGAGCAGTGCAGGCAGCAGACGTGCCCTCTTTGGAAAACAACAGCAACAAGAGACATTGGGGTGCTTCTGCCCGTGTTTTCGGGCATAAAGCCGGGAGCCCACCCTGTTAATGTTTAGTTGTTCTTATCTGTCTATCGCACTTTTGCTCCAAAGACTGTAGGTGTAAACCACTCTGCAGTTGTTTTACAGAGCAGTAAAAGCCGAATTGCTTTGTCTCAGAACTTGCAAGGATTTGTAGCACTCAGTAGCGCTGATAGTCGCTTAGGCAGGGGGCAGAGGAGGCTGACTCAGACTTTAAAGTGTAAACTCCTGATGTTAGCTCAGGCTTGAATAAATGCATCTCTAGGTAACAGAATCTTCTTACAGCATCTAATTTGGTTACTTTCATCTGATGTAGTGCGTTCACAATTTAAGCATTCCAGAAGTGAGAGGACTCTATGGAAGTTAGTAGCTTTCTCAAGCTGTAAGCTAAACGCAAGCTTCCTAACTGGTTGTGTGATGGCATTGCTCCTGTTACAGGTGTGCTGTTGTTAGACGTGAAAACTGTGAGAAAACTGAAATCAGCTTTTTCAAAGCAGCTGTGCTGAGTCGTCCTTGAGCTGAACCAGAAGTCTGAGTGCAGAAATAGATTTATGTTTATATACACATATGCTTACGTTCTATAATGTATATTTAAACTCTCATAAAATAAATAATAGCTTTTATTAAAGGTGGGTAGTGAACCTCCTCTGTCTGAGCCCTAGATCTGCGTGGTTATGGGTCTGATAAATCTTCCAAAGTGTTTTCAGTGTTCAGCCAGCACGTGGTGGTTGATTAAGATGTGCTTCTGTAGTGGTGATGTAGCAATTTTGTGTGATCACTTGCACTCACTAACTGCTTGGATTGTTTGATCAGGACATCAAGCCAATGAGGGACCAGATTGTCCGGGTGAAGAGATACGAGAAGGTTCCTCTGATCCTAGTGGGGAACAAAGTGGATCTGGAGTCGGAGAGAGAGGTCTTGTCTGCAGAAGGCAGAGCTCTGGCTCAGGAGTGGGGCTGTCCCTTCATGGAGACGTCAGCCAAGAGCAAAACGATGGTGGATGAACTGTTTGCTGAGATCGTCAGGCAAATGAACTATGCCTCCCTGCCTGAAAAACAAGATCAGTGTTGTACAACTTGCATCGTCCAGTGAGAGAAGTTAAGGAAAACCTCAGTCATGGCCATACAGAGCAGGTTGGTTGAACAGTCGTAACTAACTGCCGCTGATAAGCACGCTGCGTAGGTGGGCAGAGAGAGAGTGACAAGGGGTCTGAAATGGGGCAGCGTAACTTGGGGGTGCTTTCCTCTGAAGGAGCCGGGAGCTTGTGGCTGCGGTGGCACACAAGTACTTGAGCTGGGTGGACTTCCTGCCTTACTGCATGGGGTAGTCGGGGAGCACTGCCTTGTAGCTGTGCAGTGCAACAGAGTTCGTGATCTCATCTGCACCTGTTTTGACTGTCAGTGCTGTATGTGACATTCCTGTGCCCTTAGTAATGCTCTTGTGATGTTGCAGTGGGATGCTTCATTGTTTGTGTTCGGTGTCTGAATTATTTTCAAGTTAATGCAATTTACCTTGGAATTAAATAGGATTGCTGTGACCAAGTTTCCCGCTAATTGCACAGAGAAGACTTTGAGCTTGCTTTAAAAAAAAAAACAAACCAAAACAAACAGCAGCTGTGGTACAGAAACTGAGTGTACCGAGAGTACATTTCTGCCTTATCAGTGGAATAAGTTTAGGAGAGGTACCCTGAGCTGCAAGGAGTGGCTTGAAGCCCGCATGTGCTAGTCAAGGACACATGCAAAGTGTTCTTCACCTAAAAGCACCTGAGCAGAGGATACACGATCAAATGTCTTCCCGGTGCAGTGCTCTGCCCTCCCAGTGACTCACAGAGGTGTGGCAACAGTGCAGCATGCAGAGGGGACCCTGTAGTGAGGCTTCGTGGGGCTTGGGCATTGCTTTGATTCTTCTGCAAGGCCTTTCGTGTGTGCCGGTCGTTCTGCACCGCACCCTGCCCTTCATCTGGCCGTGCCAACGGCTCAGCTCCTGTGCACGCAGCAGCACTGTCCTTCCTGGGCGAGGTGGGTCTGTAACCCCATGCTCTGTTTCCCTTGTGACCGCTGTGGCGGTGGCTTCACCGTCGGCTCAAAGTTGCTGGAAGAGGCCCTAATACATCACTGGCACGCTCTGCAAACGGGCTGGCTGTGTGGCCAGCTGGGCCGTCAACCCTGCTGCTGGATCTGACCTGGCAAACGCCTTGATGTGATCTGTAAGGGCAAGTGCAGAGATGGAGGAGGACGTGAAAAATCAGGGGAAAGAGCTACCCCTCCTGACAGCTACGCTGATTAAAGCCCAGGCTCCGAGTGCCGTGTTAGGAACTGGAGTCAGAGGAGCTTCTTGTGCCTGAGTGACAGCAGTGAAAATGGGTTGCTCCTGGAAGCTTTGGACTATGCATCCTCTGTAACCTCGAGTGTAAGGTCAGAGCGTGACATCTCAAAGCTTGTCTTTGAGATTGTTATCAAGTACTTTGTGAATGTAAAATTTTAGGTGCTTGCAACCCTGGTGCTGTCATGCTGAAGATAATAGGCAATGTTTTTATCTCCAGTTCTGTGGAATAAGGAAAGGCTGCTGTCACCAGCTAAGAGATGTGTACAAGTTGAAGGCTTGCATGCTGAAAGGCAGGCAGACTGCCTGTAGTGGAACAGAGAAATACAAATGAAGTGCTGCAGGGCTCGTATCTCAGACCTCTCACAGTCTGAGCTCAAAGACAGCCTCACGGATAAGAGCATCACTCGAGGTGTTGGGCCAGAAGTTACGGCAGCCTCTTGGGTTGCTAGTGGTCCATCTCATGCAGGTTGCTGTCTTCAACCCTGACAGAATCAAGTCTGTTATCCATGAAATTCATACTTCCAAACTTGGTCACTTCTAGGGGAAGCTTCCATGTAACCTAGCCAGTCTTCACTTAGCATTAAAAACCAAGTTTAATCCTGAATGTGGAACTGAGGGGAAAAAGGGCAACGTGTTGTTCCTTTGAAGCCTCCTAAGTTATGCCTGTTGGGATGAGTTTTGTAAGCAGAGCATGCTCTTCAGAAGAAACAACCGTGTTCTTCATGTCTTTGTGGTCTCTTGAGATAGAGGATCCTAGTTCTGTGGTGTGGATTACTTCTTTGTTCTGCCTTGCTCATAGAGTCACATCAAAATACCTCCTTGCTTCTAGGAGGTGCTGCTTCTGTCCGATGTCTCTCACTTCAGCCTCACACTTTGGGGTTATTTTCTTCTTCCTGGCTCCCACTCAGTCCTTACTCTTTGACTGAGCAGGTGTAGGACCTCACTGACTTTATGACAAGCCTCTGCAGCCTGGTCATGTCTGTCTTACGCTCTGTAGTGTCGGAGAGCTGCTGATGGTGTCTTCTGATAGCTGTGATCTGCCCTGCAGGGGTAAGTGTTCTTACCCATGATCTAGGGGACAACTGCTGCTCCTCAAACATCTGCTTTAGCAGTGACCCCTCTTAGGTAAAGTGAAGCCAGGGAAGTGAAAACAGCTGTCTGAAAACCTGTGCGTGAGAAATAGGCTTGAACTACAGCGCTGTCCTAACGTCATCACCCCTGTGTTCTGTCACCTGTCTGTGTCGAGGGGCAGGCTTTGGTCTGGGCCAGGCGGTGGGCTCAGGATGAAGCACGCGGACAGTTTGTGTTCTGCAGTTCCGAAGGAGAAACGAGGTGGGGGCTGTGTTCGCTGGGCCCGGTCTCATCCAAGGCCGTTTCAGTGTCAGTTTGACTGGCAGTTACCAAGCCCTCTTGGTGCTGCTGTCTCAGCCTGTCTGTCGAGGCATCAAGTAGGACGTTGTGTAGGTTTTTTCATTATGTCTTTGAGTAGCACTTCTTGAAATTGCTGTTCCAGCCAGTGTGAATGAAGTGAAATGAAGGATGGAACGTGAGCACATAATCAGAACAACCCACATTTCCTTTTAAAATGCATGTTGTTCTTGCATCCTGTTTTCCCTCCCCCTTTCCTGCTTCTGCAGTGGTCTTCTGTCATCTCATGGTTGCCTTCGGAGATGTGGGATTCCCATCTCCGAAATGCAGTGCCCGTTCCTGTGCTGGTGCTGAAGGCCGCCTTCAGAGGAACAGATTGAGAACGCTTTGTGTCGGCTGACCCTGAGAGTGGTTCCTGCCCCCTCTGCTCATGAGTGCCTGCCATTAGCAAGTGATGAAGGAAGAGTGCTCCTCTTCAGGGACTACATGTGAAAGCGTGCTGTCGGCTGTGTGACACAGACCAATTTATCTTTCCAGATTGTTTAACATCCCCCACCCCCTTCTGCCTGCTCACAGAACAGAGCAGAGAATGGTGTAGGAGCGTCAGGGCAGGCAAAGCCAGACTGGTGCCATGTGGTGATAGCTGTGGTAACTAAGCACAAGTTAAAGGGAAAGTTGAAAAATCTGAGCTAGGAGGTCCCTGACCTGTAAATGCAAGGATGCTGAAAGAGCGTTTGGAAGGCAATACCACTACTGCTGTTACTGTCCCCTGTGATTCTTTGCTCTGTGATTTAGGTGAAGTTTTGAGATGGATCTACTTCTGGCAGGGTAAGGAGTTGCACTGTAAAAGGTTTGCCTCCAGTGCTCTGAGCAAAGGTAGAGCCTGGCTCTTTGCTCCTGTCAGTGCAAGAGTGCTGCTTCTGGAGGCTGGAGGAGGAACCAGCTGTTAGGCAGAATGAGGAACTTTGTAGCGAAAAGCTGCTGAGAGCAAGTCAGCAGCTGGAAGGAAACAGTGTCATAGGGAAGGTGGTCCTGACTCCTGAGAAATTACCTCAAGCATAGAGGACTCATCAAAATTCCCTCACACTTCAATGAAGTGCATGGAGGTGCACGTGGAGGGCTGGCGTCTACGGACTTTGAGCTGCTTCTGAGCTGTGTGGGATATCTCTGCAGGTAACCTGCCTGCACTCCACAAGATTTACCAGAAGTACAGAGATGTTTTGGTCAGTGCTGGTAAAACTTCTTGTGAGCTTGGCTGTGATCAGCAGCACACAGTTCTGTCCCGGCTGAAGCTGTCTGATAAATATTAAGGGATTTTGGGTGGTAATTTAGGGGATCCGAATGCTGAGAGCACAGGTGTCCACATGGGGGAATTTGCTTTTGACAGCTACTTGTTCCGCGCTGTGGAAGAAGCTGAGTTCACTTTGGATATGTATTGCGTATGATTTTCATTGGTTATTTTGTTTGAATTTCAGATAAAACTCAGAGGAAACTTGCACAGATGCTGCTTTGGAGAACTTTCAGCCCAGGTTGCAGAGCTGAGCCTTGGTAAACCTGTCTCTATTACAGCACATTGCCATACATCTAAGTGCATCCGGGTGGTGGCCGCCAGGATCCACACGCCTGAATCAGAACGCTTAGCATGTTTACCATAAGTTTAAAATCTGTTCTTTATCTATCAGTCCTTTTATAGCTTTCTAAGTTCATATAATGGCTAATATGCAAGAGTTCATTTTTAATATTTTAATTGATTTCTTTAATCAATTTCTGAACTTGTATTTATTAAATACTTAAACTCAGTATTACCTACTCAATGCCTTTTAAAAGAGAGTTTTAATGGAGAAGAAATTGAGCCTTAAACAAATGGTTACTTCTGTATATTACCTCGCATCAGTGCTTATTTCTATTTGCAAAGTTCTCTCCTACGATGTAGTTGTCATCCTTTGAGACTCGTTGTTTACGTGTGACAGCGTCCTGGAAAGATGCTGAAGGCACCTCTGTTGTCTGGATGTAGTGTCCCTTTTCTTGGCAAACGCAGCTGTGACATTGTAACTGGTCTGATCCCATGGTAGGGATCTCTTGGAATGGGATGTGAAGTCTCCGGCTGATGTTTCTTTTCTTGCAGTCCTGGGTTTCTTCAACTCATGTAATCAAACAGTGACAATTGTAGCATTGGAAAGTGGCAGCACTCTTTTCCTTCCGCTGAGTTTCTGAACTTGCTTGTTTACAAGTAGCTTCTTTATGCCTTTGAAAAGGGATAATGTATCCTTCAGAAGGGGCTGTGTGCCTCTCAGAGTCAGCTCAGCTTTGCCTGGCACATTGAGACATCTAGTAGACCTCTGCACATGTAAATCTAATGCAAATAAGATCACTTTACATTTTATAGTTCCTAATATTTGTCTTTCTGAATAATATTTTAAAGCAATATTTGTTAAAGTTTTTCTTGCACTGTCACAAATTGCTTTTTAGATTTGTTTTCCCAATAAACAAGTTTAATATTAGAGACAAGTTGGCGTAACAAGGGGAAAAGCACCAGGTGTCACTGATACTAACTGCAAGCGTGCTTTAAACAGCCATTGCCTTCCATATTGTTTACCTGATCAACATTTTCTCTGAATACTTGAAAATTTTAACAGTAACACAGGTATAAAGAGCAGAATGAAAATGTACAAAGAACAGACGAAATCTTTTTGTTCAGTTTTATTAACATGTTGCATACATGAGAGCTTTTTCTAGCAGTGGTTTAAAATGTGTGATTTTTTTTTTTTTTTTTTTTTGCAGAAGTTTAATAACTGCAGCTCACCTACTGCACCAAAGTTCTAGGTTTTTAGGAGCCCAGCTTTAGTCATTTGAACATGCTTCTAGAAATGTACATTCTCGCCCTGTAATAGCTAAATAACTTTGAGAAAAGCTCCAGTAAAAGCAGTGATGGATATGTGAGGTTAAGCAGTTTAAAACTCACGAAATGTATTGTGGATGATGGCATTTGAAACAATAAAAGATCACCGGTACAGTATCTCAACATTAATGTGTTTTATTGGTAATAATGCAGGCTGACTTTACAGTGTTCAGCAGAAATAAAGATTCTGAGTCTACATTCAGTGTTGAATTTGAATCCTGAAGAGAACACCAGGTTTTCTGCTTGGGTATCAAAACACCTGATATCTTCTTGTGGAGTTACTTGAATTTTTTTTTTTTTTTTCCCCATTTGTACAAACCTTATAAACAGGCTGAGGCTAATATTTAGGTTTGCACTTTAATATCAAAATCAAACCAAACCTTGTATTCAAAGTAGATTTTTAAGTGGTGGTTGTTGATCTTTTTTAGTAGGTTGTAAGGAAGTAATAGGGAATAAAAGTAATTCATAAAGATCTTAGTTTTCCTTTGTCTACCTTTGTCTAAGGGGGAAAAGGTTGGTTAATATTAATCAGTGGTTCATTCCTATGGGTAGTTATCAAACCAGTGTTCATTTTCATTGACCTCAGCCAAAAAAAAAAAAAAAAAGGAACAAAAAAAAAGAAGAAAAGAAGAAAAACCTTAAACTTGAACTAGCTTAGAGTGACAGGACTGGGAAGACGAGAGATGGTTTCTTCAGCACAGTTTGGGGGGAAAAAGGGACCAAAAGTTATTTTAGGCTTCCTCAATAGATTGCATGTGAAGTTGCTTATTAGAGTAAGAGGCTAATAAATGAAATATGTATCGTCTTTGCTATGGCATCTGTTTAGGAGTTGTTCAAATCACTGCAGTAGGGCTCTACAAATAAAAATGTAACCTAACATCATGTATCTAATGTACTGTATCTTTATCAGTGATAGGTGAAATCTGGAATAACAAGTGCAAAAATGGAACAATTACCTATAATGCTTTGTAAAAAGTTTTTTCCAGTAGAAATCATTCTTGTCATTTTGTAAGACAACCCTACAGTCCACCTGTTTGTAACTTTTTTTAATAAAATAGATACCTGTATTACCAAACCGGGGTGACTGGTCTGTGTTCAGTTCCCTCTGAAGTGGGCCAAAGCAACAAGCCTCTCACTTAATAGTGCTTTTTTTTTTTTTTTTTTTTTTTTTTTTGGGGGTCTCTGNNTTTTTTTTTTTTTTTTTTCTTTGTGAGGTCCTGGTTCCTCTAAACATAGTAGCTGCACCTGCATTGTCGTGGAGGACTACCTCTAGCTCAGGAAACTGCACATACAGCCCTGCCCGGATGGTGTAAAGCTCTGTGTGTCAGGCACTGGATGGAGAGGGCGGGGATGAGGGCCGTCCCGTACAGGAAGGTGAGGGGCTGGGGGGCTCCTCGGTGAGCTGGGGAGCCTGTCCAAAGCTGCGGTGGTGCTCCTGCTCACAGGCTGGAGTGGTGAGGCTTCGTTCCAAAGTTTGCCTGCTTGTCTTGTCCCAGTCTGCCACGTCCTTGTTTTTCACAGAAGCCTTCCTGTGGAGGTGGCACTGGGTCTGGGTCCTGCTGCCGTCTGACTGTGTCTCTGCAGCTGCTGTCCCTCATAGCAACCCTGAACTGGCATCCTCCACCACACTGGCCAGTAAGCACGCTTGGAGCTCTGCCTCAGGAGAGGCAGAAGATTTGTCTGGAAAACCTTCCAGCTGAGAGTGCTGCCTGAGGAGCATAATCTGAAATGCTCAGGAAAAGCCTTGGGTTTGCCAAGTCAGTGATTGAATCATCTGGGCAGAAAGTGCATCTTCCTCAGATGCCTTGGTACTGACTTTTTATCTTCCTTTTGTAATTAAATCTGTGTGTTAATGTAAAATGTGTTTTAAACTTTGGAAAAAAAAAAAAAAGCTTGTTACCTCAGCAGCACCTTTGGTTGTCTGCGATGTGTAGGCAGCAAGCTCACCTAGCATCCTAACCACCCCTCCCTCCCCCTGCCTTAGCCTTATCTTGTTGGTCGGCTCTACTTCCTCACTGAGATGGGGAGGTAATTTCCATCTCAAAGGAAAACGACAGAGAGGAAGATCAGGCTCCCCTTCCAAACAACCTTGCCGTAGATGGGTGCTTCCCCTGAGCTCCTCAGCTCAGGAGTGCCGTTCTGACGAACATCGATGTGTCAGTGAACGTGTTCGCTGGCGGAGACCAGTGTGCTTTGAGACGTGGCTGCATTGGTCGTTGCCTGTCTGATTCCTCGTGCAGTTCAAAAGAATCAGAGCTGGCAGTGATATTCCTGCTTCTTGTGGCCCTCCAGTGTAACTAAGCTGCTTCCTCTTCCCGCTCAGGCTGGGGGTTGAGTGCGAGTGCAGCCAGCAAATGCCTGTGACTTCACCCCTCTGGTGTGTTTCGAAGTGCCAGTACAGAGTCATGAGGCCTGGGGGTTTTAAGGAAGCGTGTAAGATTTACGTTTAAGACCATTCTATTTCAAAGGTCTCGGTGCTGAGAGCTCAGCTACTGCTGTACAAATTGCCGGGCAGCGCCCTTTACAAAAATGGGTGTCACAGCTTTGTGTTGCTTTAAACCTGGCCTTGCCGGCTTGGAGGACTGCATAGCTGGGGCTTCGCAGGCAGCTTGTTCTTTGGTTTAGCAGTTCCTGCTACATGCCATGCAGACGGCTCCCCGCTGCCCCACTTCTCACGCAGGTTTGCCCGCAGTGTGTTCGGAAGGCGGTCGCTAACCACAGCGCAAACCAGAGGCCTCTTCCCCGCTCCCACGTCGCACGGTGACACGTAACTGAACCACGAACGAGGGCAGAGCTGGCCTTGCAGCCTGCCTGGCTGCACTAGGGTATGAACCAACAACCCTGCAGTGGAGCCAGCCCCAGGAGGAAGTACAGCAGCTGCCCCGGGTGGGTGGGGTGCGATCCGGCCGCCACACCTCGTGTCGGGTAGCAAGCTGTTATCTGCCCTAATAGGCTTTACTGTAATTACAGTTTTGAGCTAGGTGGAAGTGTCTAGTCTTAATTAAAATGAGATACGGCTTCTAAAACAATGTGCGTTGACCTGCTTGAGTTATCTCTGCTGGAAAGTGCTGGTAGGCTCCGCAGGCGAGCGCTGAGCGCTGCGCACCCTGCAGCTGGGGGAAGCGTGCGCGGAGCTGCTGCGGGCAGGCTCGGTCCAAGGAGGTGCCCTGTGCTCTGCACGGTGCGAAAAACCTTCGGCTGTAGGTCAGCAACAGCAGTGCTCCATCCAAAGGTCAAATCCTGCCCGTCCTTACTCGTGGGCTCTGTTGAGGGCAGAGTTGAGCTTACAACAGCTCAGTAGTGCAGGAACTCAAACAGTCAGCCAGGTTTCTGGTAGGTTTCTGCCTCCTCAGGTTGAATTTTTTCCTTTTTTTTTTTTTTTTTTCCTGCGTCTAGGCTGACAGTTTTGCCCAGTTTTATGTCCTTAGAAGATCTGCCTTGCTATTAAAGTTATGTGGTCAGCCCAGAAAAGAGAAAATATATTTGGTGGCAGAAGACTTGAAGGCAACATTGGGTAACCATTTTCTGGAGGAGGGAGCATGCGTGGTGTGTTAACTCCTGCCTCGGGGTGTCATGTGGGGTCTCTCAAAGTCCCTTGTAGCCCCGTGTTTCTATGGCCCCAGTCACACTACGGATCCTGGCACTGTTTTCCACTTGATGATCCTGGAATTAGCTCAGATTTGCCAAATGCCCTATGTTTAATCTCAGTAATGCAAATACATTTTTTAAATAGGTTCAAATAAAGATTGTATTTTCAGTCCCAGGGTCAAGCCAGGTTTGGAAGTCCTTTGGAGTCTGGCTGTGAGTGGTTCCTTTTGGGGAAACATCTGTTGGTTTCCTCTCTGAACAAGCCTCTGAGCTATGTAAGCTGGTTCTGAGCTGTCAGCACACTATCTGAATTGGTTCATCTTGGGGCCAAAATTAATGGTTCAGTAAGGTTTTAAGAATGTACCCCCCAAACCTTTAGCCAGTCGTGGTGCAGGAACCTTTCCTGCTCTTTGAAACGTCTGCCCTGCAGCTGCCAGCCTCTGCCAAAAGATCCTGGAAGAGGAGCCATGAGGCAGGGATTACCTTTGATGACTACAGAAGTACCAAGCTCCCAGCTTCAGATGGGTGCTGCTCTGTTGTCTTCTGCTTCCTGCTATGAAGAATGACTTTGACTCAACTTCAGCTCTGCCTTGAGCTGTGTACTTGGAATTTGGAGTGTCCTAAGGGCCTTTAAAGGAAGAACAAATGTAAAGGAAGGGAGTGGGAGAAGAGCGGCTACCAGAGAGGGAAACGTGTCAACAGAACGCAGGACCAGGATCCATGTGGTGGGATGGGTCTGATCCATCAGCCTGGAGGCACCCTGGGAACACGTGCATTTCTTTGCCTAGATGTAATCAAGGCTTACCCAACCAGAGCTAGTTGTCTCAAGCCAGGAGGGAAACCACATCTGTCACGGCAATAAGCAATATGGTTCCATAGAAGTCCATCTTTTCCTCTAGGATTCAGTCTCTTCCACCTCCATTGGAGAGCCAATTTGCGGCTTCCTCAAAGTCAGCCTTTGGCTGTAGGGTCCTGCCTGATGATGCTCAGCAAAGGTTTTCACCATCCTGGCCTTTAATTCCCTTCTGAAGAGTTGCTGCTGGTTATAGCCTGTACTGCCAGAGCTGCGTGAGCGGGAGAGCAGACGGTGCCCGCCCGGCACTCGGGTTTCTGCGGTGTGGTACCTGTCTGTGGAAATCAACATTTGTTCCGGGCTGAGGGCTGATGTTTTCTCCCTTGGGGTGTAAGCTGGGGAAGCTCTGCACGTGGTGATGAGCCCGAGGGAGGTGGTTAATGGTTTGTCTGGCGGCGCTCACAGGGACAGAGCCTGGGCATCCTGAGACCTCCTCGCAGGACTGCTGGATTACAGGTAAGCTTGCACCACTTTTGCCTTGTTGATGTAGGGATGTGCAAGTGGGCCAGGAAGAGTTCATGCTTGATGCAAGTTAAGGACAGTATGTCCATGTCTTTCTGTACTGCTGCATAGCTGTAGTGAGATGCACAGCTAGAAACGCTCGAATGCTGAAAGGTGCCTGAGTCTGCAGAGGCATCAGTGCTCTTTTGGCTTGATTCATCAGGCTTTTTTTTTTTTTTTTTTCTGTATAAATTACTTTCTTGCATCTTGGAAGTGATCTGTTAGAATTAAACATCACTGAGTGCCTTTTATATAGCTGTGCCAACAACAGAGCCCAACTGTCATATTAAAAATGAAATAATGTTGTCACATTCCGGATAACATCAGTGTTGGGCTAGTTAGGCTTCTCACATGTCATTAGCATGTGCTTGCTTAAAGCAAATGTCTTCTTCGCTGGCGGACAATAGTTTTTACGTAGCACATGAAGCCTGAAAAACGAAGACAGGTGAGTGATATGCATCAGCGCATGGTAATGCTGTGCTGCATTGCTCATCCCTGCAAACTGTCGCCTGCAGCAGGGTTTTGTTGTCGGGCGCAGCCACGAGAGGGAGCTTGGAAGCAACGAGCCGCTTCCTCCTGGCAATGGGTTCAGCGTGGGCTGCCCTGTCCCTGGGAAGCAAACACGGTTCTGGAGAGTCTGAGAACAAAGATAAATTGAGATAAAATGATATTTCAGGACTTTGGTAGCGTGGCTGGAGTATAGCTTAATAAGGCTTCCCAGGAAGTTTTGCATTTGCAGTTAATTTGCCTCTCAGGTGTCTGGAACTGCAAATCGCACTTGGAGAATTCTGTGAATGATCAAGGGTTATCTTTGATTTCCTGCTCTGCTATTATAGCCGTTTACCTCAGCTCCTGAGGACGGAGCAAAAAGGTCATCACAAGAAGAAGATTTGATAAGATTTGTTTCCTTGAACATCAGGAATTGTTACTGTGGGGGATAAAAAAATAATAATAATAATAAAAAAATAAAGTTGATTGATTGACTCTTAATTTGGCTTACTGTTTAAACAAAGCTTATCCTACTTATTTTTTCTTATTGCAACCTGGTTCAACAGCTCTAACAGCAACACGCCTCTCAGCGCGGCAGGGTCGCCCTCTGCTCCCCCCACACGTGGGTCTGCTGGGACGCCTGCCCGCAGGAGCGCTGCCTGCTCAGGAGCACTCGGAACAGCCCTGCCCCCGGCTGTCTTGCAGTACTTCCAGCTGCACACGGATGCAAATAATTCCCGTAGCCAGCGTGTAACCGTGCCATCACCCGCACCGGCACCACCTGGTGTGAGGCTGCCAGACGGAGCAATTCTGCTCGAACCTTGCCTTCACCCCCAGCCTGCCGCCAGGGGTGCTGCTCCCCTGCTGCCGGCCTCAGCAGGGTTTGCAGGCGGAATATTTCAGCGCTGATGAGCAACACCAGGGTGTCTGTGAGCTTCTTGCAGTGAGTAATGTTGGGGATGTTGCAGTGCTGTGAGTTCATGCGGGTCAGAGAAGCCTGATCCTGGAGGTGGAAGCTGAGGGGCAAAACCCACCTAAAGCACAAAATTAAAGATACAAGCACTTCCATTTTCCCAGCAATTACTTATGAGTAATAAGCTACAGCTCAGTGATGTCAGACAGTTTGACTGAAGCTTGGCAAGCTGAATTTGATGGAAGTGCAAACATATCGTTTGTTATATTCAATAAATAGAAAGGTTCTGGGGCAGAAGTTTCTGGAAGGGCAGGACTTGGCTGGTCAGAGACGGGGCTGCAGGACCACAGCTCAGCTCACCCTTCCCTTGGCACCAGGGCAGGACTGGGTTTGCCTGGACTGCCTGCTCCAGTATTTCACCTTCCTCACAGTTAAAGGTCTCACCTAGGACCCAGCTCAGATCTGTTCTCCGGTTTCAGATGATTTCTTTGTTCCCCCCATAACTCTGGAGCCCAGCTGACTGGTTCTGCTGGCATGGTCCCGCGTGTGTCAGGAGACCGTTATTGTTTCCTCTTTCTTCCCTTTTTTAAGCTTAACTAACTCTTTTTTTTTTTTTTTTTTTTTTTTTTTTTTTTCCTTCCCCATACTGTACTTCTTGAAGTTACCTTTTTTGGAGGGGAATATTAAAAAAATGTGCTGGCTCCGTCCAGGTGTTCAGCAGGGGAACAAGGCACAGCCAGCGGCTCCACACGGCACCGCCGGACGGGGGTCACAGAGAGCAGTGCGGGGCCAGCCCCAGGCTCTGCCTCTCGGAGAAGGGCTCCTCAGGGTCTGGGTTCAGCGAGCAGCACTTTGGTGAAGTCCCCACAAGGCTGCTGGCCAGCGGGTGCTTCCACCCAGCGTCACCAGAGCAAAGCACTGGCGACACTCGGCGCTCAGCAATCCTTTGCAGGAAAGATGCTCAGCCCTTTTCCCCTGACCCACTGTGTGAAACCCAGGCTCACTTTGCCCTCTTTTTAATCAGCAGCAGCTGTAAAACTCTGTGTTACCAACACTACCTCTGTCCCATCAGTGTGAATCACTCAGAGCTGGTGCACAGCCTTCTCCCCTAGCAATAGAAGCGCAGCTAACAGGGGAAGTGTCCTTCAGCCTCGCAATGATATTCAGACCGGGGCAAGCATCAGTATTTTTTTTTTAACATGTTTTCAGGCATTCTGTTCCCGTGCTGCAGCCTCCACTCCACATCTGTGAGTGCAGCCTCCTGCATCCAGCTGAGAGGGAGATGATGTGTGAGCGAGCAGCAGGGGCTCCCCGCCTGGCACGCTGCTCACAGCGCTAGGACTGCGCGCCCGCCGCGTGCTCGAGGATGCTGCATCTGAAGGTCCAGTTCCTGGACGACTCCCAGAAGATCTTCGTAGTCGATGTAAGTGGGTTTTGTATTCTTACTGGTTTTGTGCTAGTTAGTGAAGCCATTCCTGCTCTGAAGATCTGCGTAGCTCTCTGATGTTCTTTGTTAGCTTCCGGTTTTTGGATTTGCAAAACAAACAGAAAAAAAAATGCAATTAAAAGAAAAAAAAAGCCAGCAAACAAGCAAACAAGAACCCCCAAACTCCAAACAAGAGCTCCTAGTGCTGATTGCTAAGTGTCTTTCAGCACCAACACACTCTTGCTGTCCCCTCTTATTGGCATTGCTTATGAAGAAGGGGGAAAGTCTTTTGCTTGTCTGGTGTTGTCTTTTGGAAATCAGGTAAATTACAAAGTGATGTTCGTGATGAGTTCTCTCGTTTGTCTGGCTGCCAAGGCGAGCATTCAGCAAGGAAAAATGAATTTGAGAACAGAACAAAACAGCGTATTTTTAGCACACCACCCGTGGTGAGAAACATCTGTACGCGTCTTTCTTGGGCACTCCGCTGAGAAAGAAAGCTGTGTGGCTTTGAGAATAGCTGAGGACAAACCTCACTGTGTCTTGCTTCCTGCATGACAGTGTCCCGAAACACAGTCAGTATAAATTCACACTTAATAAATGCTAGCTCTGAATATTGACTGCTGAAATGTATTTCAAGTGTTAGGCGCTAATATCAGTGGTGTTAGATTCACATATGTGTGGAGATAACAGAAACTCCATGTAACCGGCGTCCTGTCGGTGTGTAGAAGTGTGGCTGAGCGTTCGCTGTTGGTTAGGATTTGCTAATCACTGTAGCTAACTGAATTAGACGGTTCAAGTAGATCTTTCCTAGTCCTTACCTGCATCTTTCATGGGACCAGCATGTTCAATTAAAAAAAAATATATATTTTTTTCAAGTTCTCTTACATTTCTTAGACATTTCTGTCCTCTTTTTGTAGCATTACCTAAGAACTGCCTGGTCTCGATGTACTGTTCAGTTTCTTTGGGAAAGTAATTTTGCACAAGGAGGATTGCAAAGTTGTGTGGAATGATGCAGAAGTTGTCTGGTTTGGTTTATTTAATGAATCGTAGACCTGGAGCCTGCCTAGGTGTGAGACAATTTGAAAGCTGCTGCTGTTACAGCATTGCTGCACTGTATCCATCTCTGCTTTCTTATTTGCCCCAAACACTTACACTCCTATAGCTCTGCACAACACGCTACTGCAGCAGACAGCTTCCATCAGAGGGACCTGGAGCTGTTTCCTTTTTTAGCATGGAAGGGTCCTGGAAACCCCTTGGGGCCACTTGGTGCGTTTCATGCTGTGTGGTTCAGATCAATGAGTGGCTGAATTAGTGCCTTCGTTGTAAAAGGACCGCTTTGGGCTAAGAGCTGAGCACACATTTTGAGCAAATCTTCCTAAGCCCTTCTCGGTTGGAAAGCTCTTTTCAGTGGAGAGAGCTTCAGCATAATGGGAGGAGAAGGACAGCAGAGACAAAACATGGCAGGCCTGGTTACGGATCGGGGTGCACAGATGAGGTGCTTCCAGGGCAGGGGAAGGCATTAACCTGGTGCTGGCACATCCCGCCTGCACCAGTGAGCCCGGTGCCTTGCCCTGGGAGGGCACGGGGATGCGCTGGGTGCTTGGGCACCCAGACAGCCCACTGGCACTGTGAGGATTCTTTGCAAAGCTGCCTGCTATCTTCTTCCCCCTCCCCAGATACCTGCAGGTGCGAACTGCAGTGTGCTCTCACCTGTAAAGCCACTCTTGCCTCAGGAAAGGGTTTAAGCAGCCCTGAGCCCCTCTGAGAGCAGCCCAGGAAGAGCACGAACAGCTTTGCAGCCTCACAGTGGCTGGACATTTGCAAGGCTGCAAGCATGCTTTGTTACAGGGCAGGTTTCTTTGGGAAGGAGAAAAAAGGAAACCAAACAAGCCCGAAAAAACTAATTGCAGGGACTGAGTGTAGGACAAAGTCTCCCCTGATCTCGTGTCCCTTATGATGAGAAAAGACAGGAATTTTTGAGAAGAGGTGCACAGAGCTGGCTGCATGTGAGCTGGTCCAGCGCTGGTGGCTTTTGCTCGATGGTGTTGCACAGCAGCCACGGGGGGCATCTCCTCGATCTCACACCCTGCCTACAGCCCCACCTGCCTCCAGCGTGGTGAGGAAGGCTGAGGGCCGCTCCTCCTCTCCACTGTCCTCACTGCTGGGGTTTCTGCCTGAGCCCTGCAGCATTGTCACGTGCAGCACCAAGGGCACGTTTGTAGTTTGCGGCACAGCCCCGGCTCGCTGCCCACAGACAGGTGGGTAATGACCTGCTAGGAAGTGCTTGTCTTCCCTGCATGCCCGACAAAGGCCAAGGCCTTTCATGCTGGAAAATTCTAGCTTGGAAAGCAGCAATTACAGTTGTTTTCATTACCCTTGTGATTTGTAGTTTGGAGGAGGACCGGCAGTGCTGCGGAGCAAATGCTGTTATTACGCTATCACTTTTCAGCAGCCTGACAGCACAGAGCGAGCAATCCCACCCTGGCAGCAGCTGTGAGGGGTGGCTGCTAACGAGCACCTTAACGAGCATTGCAGCCAGCCCCTGGCCCGCTGCAGCCCCCAGCCCCCATGCTGTAACGCTGCAGCTGGCCTCTGCACCCACCTGCGTGCATTTCTGGGCTGCTTCGCCCGAGTTAATAGCTTAGGAATGGAGTTTTTGCTGGTTTTGCCCACTGGTTTGGTGCTTTCCGACCTGCTGGGTCATTCCCGCACCAAGTGATGCAGCACGTGACAAAGCAAAACACCCTCCAAGTGGTTCTGGTTCTGTTTTCTGGGAATAGCAAAAGCCTGGCCTCCCTTAGTGCACACTGCCACTTAATTAACATTTTGCTGAAGCACGCGGATGACCCAGGGTGCAGGATGTCCACAGGGTCTGGTTGCTGTTGATTAGCAGTAATTGCAGCTCAGCCTGCCCGGCCGCGGGCTGTCAGGGCACGCAGGCAGTGTGTCTGTCTGCAGGCTCCAGCCAGGGATAGGGCCACCCCAACAGTCACAACTGCAACAAGATTCCTTTCCTTCTCCTCCTGGTTTATGAAGTTCCTTAACAAAGGTGAGAAGTGGTGGGAAGAAATCCGACCTCCAAGAGCCACGGTAAGTGGCATACAGCTGCAATCTGTCTCACGTACCAAAGCCACCAGCGTTTACTGAGTAAGGTTTTGCTGTGGCACAATAACAAAACATCCCACAGCCCATCTCATCTGAAGGGAAGGGGCTAAAACGTCTTCCCAGCCTCCCTGAGATCCCCTCACTGCTGCTGTCAGCGCTGCCTAACCTGCTGCTTCTCTGATGTGCTTACTTGCTAGCAAAAGTCCTGCGGGAAGGGGCTGTTCAACCTCACCTGCAGCCACCTCAACCTGGTGGAGAAGGAGTACTTCGGGCTGGAATTTCGCAGCCGGGCCGGGAACCACGTGAGTGTGATCACAGTGCCGACCCCAGCGCTGTGCCCATGGCCGAAAATACCTTGAAAATGGGAGTTACAGGCCACAACCTGCTTGGCAAATCCCCAGTGACAGCAGTGGCCCACGAGGTTTATCCACAGCCGCCTGTGGCATGCAGGGCAGCCCCAAACCGGCCAGCACTCCTTCATGGCATTCCAGCACAGTGTTGCTGCTTTTATTCCCACTGCCCTCGTGCTGTTTGTTCACCCAGGTCTCTGTTTGCCTTATTTCAGGTCTGGTTGGAACCACTAAAACCCATAACAAAGCAAGTCAAAAGTAAGTATTGCAAGGATAAAATTCTTCTCAAGCAATGCCAGTGGCAGAGAGCGCGGGCACGTCTGTGTACTTCCTCATGCTTGGGGATGGGAGCTCTGGTTTCCAGCATTCACCTGAGCTTCCTTTATAGGGTGAGGCAGGGCAGGATTGTTTGCAAAGACACCACTGTCTGCATAAAGCCCTGCAGCAATGCCTTTGCAATCTGCTAGCTGCACCATTTTAGACCTGAGCTGTTAATATCCCGGCAGCTTGGCGGGGGAGCAGAGGCGGCTGCGTGCGTGCATGTGCGTGTGCACGTTGCAGCGCTGGCAGAGCAGCGGGAATCGCTCTCTCAGCGTGCCCTCCTTTCCTCTCTGCAGCCCTTTGCAGCCCGTGTGCCCTGCTGTAAGGCATTTAGCCATGTGCCTTGCAGCACGCAGTGATCCCGCTCCCCTCCAGCCCCCAGGCCCCCACACTGCTGCACGGTGGTGCTGCTCAGCCTGACTTGAATCCGTGACCCATATTAACACAGCCCCTCATTCAGCCCCAAACAATTTTTGCCCCAAATACATGGTGACTAGGAGATGGTCAGGAGCATGGAGCCCTGATCCATGTGTTTGAAAGGGACAGGCATGGAGCTATCCCATGGTGGCCTGGGACACCTGCTGCCTACAGAAGTGCCTTCCTACTTCCACGCACTTCACCTGCCCCTGCACCAGAACTCTGGCCATGTTCCAGAGCAGCACCCACGGCATTGCTCCAGCGGGGATCCACGTGGAAATCCCCCTCCTGGCAGGGGCTTTGCAATTTAAAGTAATGCTGGGGCATGTTTTCTGTCACATTATTGGGCTGTCCAGCTCCCTGCTTGCTTCCATTCACGATGCTGGGGGTCTGGGCAGGCTGGTCATCGAGGCAGGATGGAGTCCCTAATGCTCAGGGCTCCTGGTCTGTAAGGGGCCAGAGTAATATGCTCTGTAAGGAGACAGCATGTGTGAAGAGAGTTGTAAATGTTCTCAGTAGACATGTGAAAGAAAACTTATGAAGGTGTTGTGTTTTAAGATCCTAAGGAGGTTGTTTTCAAATTTATGGTGAAATTTTTCCCAGTGGACCCTGGACATCTGAGAGAAGAGCTGACCAGGTACCGTGTTTGTTCTGTTCCTTCCTTTTTGCCCCATGACATGTTTCTGCTGTTGCCATGCATGTGTTTAATTCCTTGTCTTCACCCAAAGAGTATCTTTTCTTGATGCTCTGTTTTTATACAAAATCCACTTGAAGGCTGTCTGAAGAGGCTGCAATGTGTTTACTGCCAAACGCTTTAGCAGTTGTGCACTGACTCTGACTTCGCTCAGTCTAGCTCTTGCCTCAAGCTGTGTTCTGAAAGAAGAACCTAAATTTTATTTTTAAAATTGACATTGCTAGCTCTTACGTTTCAGAGAAAGCACTGCAAACAGGAAGAGGAACTAAGAATAAAACCAATACAGAACATTAGCCCTGAGAGACACAAATGCCCTCCGAAGCATAAAGGAATGTTGGCTCTGAAACCGACTAATGGCCGTGTAAATGGCAGGGGTGTGCTGCTCGGGGTGGTGCCCAGCTGCAGCCTCCTGGGGGGCTGCATGCTCCTCCTCCCATGAGACCCCCCCCCCATAAATTCATTCTTTGGGCTTGGGCACAGGGCAGCCCGGCCCTGCTGAGCTGTGTCCCACAGCAGTGTCCCCTCTCAGGGCAGCTCCTGTCCCCCCCACAGGTACCTCTTCACCCTCCAGATCAAGAAGGACCTGGCGCTGGGGCGGCTGCCCTGCAGCGACAAGAGCGCGGCGCTGCTCGTCTCCCACCTGCTGCAGTGTAAGGGCAGTGGGGGCAGCGGGGCTTGGCTTCGGCCGCGTGGCAAGAGGTAGTAGGGGTGCCCCTAACCCTGCTCTCCCTCTGCCCCTCCAGCCGAGCTGGGAGACTTCCAGGAGGAGACGGACCAGCAGCACCTGGCCACCCACAGGTACCTGCCCAACCAGGAGTACCTGGACAACAAGATCATGCACTACCACCGGAGGCACGGGTAAGGGCTGCTGCATGCAGGTCTCTTGCCATCAGCGTGGCACGAGTTCTCAGCACCCTGGCATACACACATCCAGAAGCCTTTTAATTCTTGTCACTTCCCGGTGTAATTGTGACTCCAGGGGGAAGACGGCTGCCGAGTCGGACTCTCAGCTGCTGGACGTGGCCAGGAAGCTGGAGATGTACGGGATTCGCCCGCACCCCGCCAGCGACGGCGAGGGGACGCAGATCAACCTGGCGGTGACGCACATGGGGGTGCTGGTCCTGCGGGTGAGCCGGGGGCTTGGGGCGGGCTCCGCAAGAACATCACCTCCTGTTCTCACCATCCTCTCCCCACCTGCTCCAAACCCTCCCCAGCCCCCTGGAGCCAGCACACCCCATCTGACCTCAGGCACGGAGGTGCTGCTCCAGGCTTTGCTCCCAGCTCAGCCCCAGTGCCTCCACCCACACCAGGTGCACGCTGCCGTGCCTGCCCGTGCAGAGCCGTGCTGGCCCTTGTCATCGCAGGCAGGGCTGTGTAAGCACCACAGGTTACATGGCTGCGTCACATGCGTTCACCATATAATCTTCCAGCAAAAAATAGCCATCTAATGTCTGTGAAATTACATAACGCTGTAATCACAGCGTAGCTGCAGAATAAATACAGACTTCCTTGCAGCCGGCGTGAAACAGTGCTCGCCTCCCACACTGGCTAATTCCAACCTGGGAACATCTTGCCAGAGCAGAAAAAAATCCTAACTGTGGGTCTGCTGTTCATAATTAGTGCTGCCAGACCCGGTTATTTATTCAGAGTCATAAACACCCCTTGTGCACACGCATGTTTAGAGCATCTGTGAGCCCGTGACAACCTGGGCTCTCCCAGAAAGCCAGGAGGGGTCTGAGTGCCATAGCACGGAGTAGCACGGTTTGATCTGCTCCTGCTGAGGTACAAGCCTTGCATGGCTGCATCCAAATTGATGCATAATTGTAACGAAGGTGAGGTATGCTTGCAGTCTGCTCCAGCTGGTGCTAACTGCATTGAAGTGAGCCGTGCTCTGCTGTTCGTCCCAGCAAAGGCAAGGAGGATCCCGTGTCTTTTGGGAGCAGGTTCTGCATTAACTCACCTCTCCTGTGAGCAGGGAAGGATGGGCCACTCTGCCTTGACTTCTGTGAGTTTGTCTCATGGACTCCTGCAGTTTTAGCTTCAGCAGGCAATGTTCAGGCCTGAGCCTCAAATCCTTCTCTTGGGACCAGCTGATGGATTAGAGCCAAACACCAGATTCCCGGTGCCCCTCGCCCAGATCTGGGGACACTGAGAGCTGCAGCAGCGGCTCATGCAGTGTGCTCTGAGCTCAGCTCTTGCCTCATTGTATTTCTGCATTCTCAGCTTACCCTGTCTTGCTGTAATGCTCTCTGTCCTGCAGGGCAACACAAAGATCAACACGTTCAACTGGTCCAAGATTCGTAAACTGAGCTTCAAGAGGAAGCATTTTCTCATCAAACTGCATGCAAACATCTCTGTAAGTACTGTGCTAAGGCTTGGGACCAGGAGGACAAGTGGCCCAGCGCCCCTGACACCATGTGCTTGTCCCTGGCCGCACAGGCACTGTGCAAAGACACACTGGAGTTCACCATGGCGAGCAGAGATGCCTGCAAGGCCTTCTGGAAGACGTGCGTGGAGTACCATGCCTTCTTCCGCCTGTCTGAGGAGCCCAAATCAAAGCCCAAAGCCCTGCTGTGCACCAAGGGCTCGAGTTTCCGCTACAGGTGAAGTCCCAGGGGAAATCCTGGTGGGTGGGGACAGCTCTGGGCCTCCCCTTGGTGTCCATCCTGGCTGGATGTGAGGGGCTCTTCTGGTCCTGCCTCGGGCCTGCCATGCCCCTCAGGCTCACGGTTTTTCCTCCTTGCTGCTGCAGTGGGAGGACACAGAGGCAGCTGCTAGAGCACGGGAGGAAGGCAAAAATGAAGAGCCTGCCCTTTGAGAGGTACCGGGGCTGTATGGTGGGAGGGGGCAGTTCCATACTGGCCGTGTACCCACTCATGCACTACTTGGCCTTGCAGGAAGCACCACGCGTCCCGCTATGACGAGAGGCAGTGCCGCTCCTCCCCGGACCTCCTGACGGATGTGTCCAAGCAGGTACATCCCCGTTGGGTGGGTGAGGGGCAGGGGGAGGCCGAGCCAGACCCCCAGCTCTTCATCCTGCTCTGCCTCCCCCGGCTGTGACTGGGCACCCACACACCCCTCGTCCCGCAGGTGGAGGAGCTGCGCCTGGCCTACGGCAGCTGCGGCTCCTTCCGCGCCGCCAACGGGGTGCACACCTCCGAGCCCACGCTGGACAGCCGCTGCCACAGCTCCGCCATGGAGGTGACGTTCGCCGCTGAGCTGGAGCGCTCCAAGCCTGAAGCAGCCCCCGCCTTCCTGCCCCACTCCAAGAGCAGCTCCGCCTTTCCCCTGCTCTACACCGAGCTGGAGCGGGCGTGGGAGGACCCCTTCAGCACCAGGAGCCCCCTGACGTCTTTTCGGCCCCACCACAAGTTGGCTGGGAATAGTAAAAGCCCCTCGGTGGGCAACATGCGGGAGGTCAGCGCCAGGCCGCTGGTGTACACGGACGTGCCGTGCCCCCAGCTGCCGCCCGCCCCGGCCCCGCAGGTCCTCTTCTACGTGGACAGGCCGCCGCAGCCCCTGTGCCACATGCCCAGCGAGGAGGCAGCGGGGGCAGCCGGTGGATTCATCCCCTCGGCCGCAAAAGCACCCAAGTGGAGCCCGAGCGGTGCCTGGGTGGGGGAACCGCAGCACGAGGCCTCGCACGGGGCTGCGGGCACCGGTGTGGGGGAGAGCAGGCCGCTGGCTCGCTCCTTTGATTACGGCCTCCAAGAGCAGCCTCCCAAACGCTCCTGGAGCCAGTCGGACATGAAGACCATCCGCTTCCCCTACGGCTCCGAGTTCAGGCCCCTAGGCCCGTGCCCGGCCCTGAGCAGCCGCAAAGCTGGTGTCCTACGGCACGCGCTGGCCCCGCAGAGCCTGGCACCGGGGCCGCACCGCGTCGCTGAGCGCTACGTGGGCAGCAGCACCGAGTCCAGCGACTCCGACTCCGACCTCCTGGCCACTGACTACTGCTCCCTGTACGGCCGCGTGCTGCGGGCACCCATGGCCCGGGTGCGGCTGTCCTCCGGCAGCCTCCAGCTGGAGGAGGAGGAGGATGAAGAGGTGTCCTTGGCCACCAGTGCCGCTGAAGAGAGGACTGCCAGGGAGGCTGCCAGGTATTTCACTTAGGTGCCTCACGCCTGCTGGAAGGAGCCAGAGTGGGGGGGGTGGCACAGAAGGGTCATGGTCCTGCTTGCAGGGCTGCTTACTGCTTGTGAAATATTGTGATGGGCTTGTGTTGTGTGAGTGGTCTTAGCTGTAGAGCATGCGTTACCGGACGGCTGGGGAGCGTTCAGAAGTACCCGCCTCCTGCGTCACAGCTGGAAGCTCTCTGCCCCCCACACAGGAGTCCAACTCCAGCCAGAAGGGCCAGGGCTCTCCTAAAGCCCCGCAGACACTGCACCCAGACCAGGAAGGGCGGAGGCTCCTGGTCCCCCAAATCAGGCCTCAGTCATGCAGCATGGAGAAAAAGATCTCAGGAGGTGGCAGGAAAGGAACAGGCAGCTGGCGTTCACCCTTGGCATGAGAAAGGCTACTGTAGCCATGGTGCTTCTAAACGTTCCTGTTTGCTACATGAATGCCATGTTATTTTTACCAGAGCTGTTTCTAGTTACAAAGGAGCAGGAGAAGGAGCTCCCCTCCAGCCTTGGGATGGCAGCAGTGAGATTTAACCAATGTACCCTGGAAGGGAAACGGTATAAAGATGTTTCCTGAAAGCATTTTTTATTACCCACACCCCCCAAAAAACAAACAAAACAAACAAACAAAAAAAGAAATACATTACCCTAAAACTACAGGAAATCTACTCTGAAAACAGGAGAATGATGCTACCTCTGCAAGATGTTAGGAGAAGATTTCATTACTGTAAGAACAACTCTGTAAGACTGTGGGATGTGACTGGGAGGGACAATCTACAGTTGAGAAACCACTGTGTGTCACTGTCTTGTTTTAGAAGCTGGGCAATAAAAAGCAGTTGTTCACACCCCAGTTTTGGTTTCCTCTTTTCGTCCTATCCACAGCATCTGCACCCCAACCCACCTTCCCCTGCACCTCGCAGCTCCTAGGCAGCCCTCGCTGCTCCATGGAGCTGCCGGGCTGGTTTCCCTCTGTGCCTTCCTTGTCCCAGCGACAGCAGGGACTCCCTGAATGCTGCTGAGAACAGCCACACTCTTGCTCAGCTGCCCAAAGAGATGTTTTAGATCAACAAGAGAGAACAGTTTGGTTTTGCTCCAGGTTATTCTGGGCTGTAAAAGCTGTGAACTACCTGGACCCACATGCTGCTTTGGGACAGGCATATGTTCTGTTAAAGGGGAAAAAAAAAAAAAAAAAAAAAAGTAAACTTGCTGTTTTTGTAGAGTTGTTTCTTCCCTTTCCCCACACTCTGCATCTTGGAAAGAGCAAGAACTACCACTCAATACATTTAAGTATGGCAGTTCACATGCATAATGGGTAGGAAAAAAAGCAGCAGTGTTTCAAGTACAAAATGTAGACAGGGTCCCCAGACAGTGTCCCTCAGACTTACTACGCTCCAAACACACAGGCAAACCTACCGTCGCTGTTAGGTCCTGAGCATGTGCAGATATGGGTCAAGGCTGGCCCAGGTCAGCTTTCCCTCAAGCACTGCCCACCAAGTCCCAACCAGAGGCATCAGTGCTCAGCTACGCTGCGCATACCTCCCCCAGCCTCCAGCTCTGACATTCAAGACTATGCTGGGAAAACTGCATCAAGCTGGAGAAGAAAGGACTTGGGAACTATTTTTGGATTTTTCCATTGACTAGAGAGCACTGGGGCACAGCATGTGCACTGTGACGTAGCACATCCTACATGATGGTCAACAATAGCAGAGGAACAAAGCAGCCCTGTGTAAGTGACAGAAATTAACATCTTCAGGCTCAACTCCTCGCACCAACCAGCTGTCCCGGGACTGACTGAACACAGGAACAACCACCATAAGCAGCAGCACATGTGCAAAGGAACAGCCAAACAACCCGCGGGTAAGTCCTTCCCCAGGGTACCTGTGTAGTCCCTTCCCAGCCCTGTCCACCAGGAATACTGAGTGCATTTCACTAGTAAAAGACAGAGCAAAACAAAGCACAACAACAACAAAACCCGCCGAAGATGGAGGCATGACATGGAACAATTTGGACTGCTGATGGTGAAGGATATCAGTGCCAAGGAAAGTGCAAACTTGCCCACTGCAAGCAAGCAGTATTGAATGGGTGTGTAAATATCAGGATATGAAAACATCAACACGTACATAGTGTGTGAAGAACGCTGCCTGGAGCAGCGCTACGGTTGCAGTGTATTTAACTCATTTCTGCGTTAAGCGTAACTTCATTTTTTGGAACCATGTGAAATAAGGGAAGCCAACATACAGACCACTAAAACTTTGCAAAGAAGAAAATGATTTTATTCCAGTGTTAAGTCATAAAACAGCATGATAAAAACCACACTAACAATTGCTAAGCTTTGTGCAAACACATCAGGAATCTATGCACTTTCCTGTTCATCTACCAGCACTGAACTGAATGCAGGAACAGGTTTTTACGACACCACACGCTCACTGTACAGAAGTGCACTAGAGTAATCAGAGACCAGGGTTTCCAGAATGATTTCACTGATAAGGGACTCATCTCCCTGAGAGCAAGGGCATTTCTCTACTCTGTGATTCAGGCTACTTTGATACGACTGCTTCAACAGCAGTTCTCCTCAGTCTGGAGTGGGAATCTAACAAAGCAAACAAGCATGACAGTTCTTGGCCAAATATTCTGCTATCTTGTCCCATCAGCTATCTGCCAGCAACAGAGCAGTGCTGATCAAGTCGCACAGTTCATCAGTAGCCAACACATCATCGGAGAAAGACAGCCGTTGTCTGGAAATCAGTGAACAGACACCCATTCTTGGGTTACAGTCGTATGGTGCAGAGACCGTAGGTGCCAAGATGCCACATGCAGTACAATGAACAAACTTGGAGTGGACTGTTGTTATAAATGAACAAGGCTGTTTTACACACACATGGATAATCTTCCCCCAGACTGCCCTGTGACACAGGTATGCATCCCACCCATTTCATAGGAAAAGAGGCACCAGAGTTCAGCAACTTGTTACAGGCACACCATGACTAGGTTCCCATGCCCCCTTAGCTCACCAACCCTAGCTACCCAGAGCTGGTTAGAGTTGCATAGATTAAAGACCGTGTGTCAGCAGGCTAGAGCCACCAATCACAAAGTCTATGAAAAATTCCAATCACTACTCCCTCTGGGTCTCATAAGAAAGAGCGCCTTACAGTAAGTGATGCAGAAGGAACAACATGGTTTTAATTCTGCGAAATGGACCATGGAGGTCTTTAAACTGAGATTTGGGACGAGGCTGGTGAACAAAAGCTGAGGTAACCATGGCACAGGCCTCTGGGCACCTTCACTCCGAGTTCACGGCGCCTTCTAACACCCGCACAAAGCTGCCACAGGCTGTGCACATTTGTCTGAGCACACAGATCCTGAAGACTCCTCTACAGGACTGAAACCAACCTGAACCCTGGAGCTACTCCATCCCTCTGGCACCCCCTGTTGCACAGCAGCTGGTAGGATGGGGGGGGACCTGAAACCCTTCTAAAACAACCACGCAGCTCTGTGCAAGGAAGACCTTTGCTGAACAAGGGATAGCCACGCCTCTGCGCAACTGCTGAAATCCAGAATAAAACGCACAACAGAACGAGCTCATGAAAGTTTACAGAACTTAAATATTTATTTTTAAACCATTTAAAACCCCCCAAAACATTGAAATAAGCTTCATCTATAAACAGATTTACAAGACTAACAACTACAGAAGCTAGAGGAGCACTACAATTTGTTTCTGTGATGCAGTTATTTTGTAAAGCTTCAGATCAACTGTATTTACAACTTTTGCTGCTTTTACATTTATAAAAATATTTATTTAATCCATAACATTATCGTTTTCAAAAACTATTTCCAGACTTTTTTTCTCAGATATAAATTCTAATCGAATTTCAGTTATATAGCAGATGAAAGTTTTAAACAGAAACACTTTTAAAATTAAAACAAGGAATTAAAAGTAATTTCTTTTTATACAGTGTAGGCACCATTGAAAATAATTGTCCTTGGCATATCTAACCACCATCTCTCACAAGTGTCCTTTATATAAAAACGATGTAATGGCAACATTTGACTAAAAATGCAGTATTTACTTGCACACCATTACTTTTTCAATATTTGGCAGATATATTTCAGATTCTTTAAAATGACTTTTGTGCAAAAACAAAATGTGCAGGTCTAAACCATAAAATAAACACACCCAGCCTTTATCAAAAATAAATTTACACCAACAGTTCCACAGCTAAGTACTGAAAAACAATCCCAGTTCAAAACTTCAGCATAATATACATACTGGGTTGAAAAAGAAGGAAAAAAAAAAAACAAAAACAGAAGAGATTACCCATCTAGCAGTACCATAAATATATAACTGAAAGCAACTTTATAGTCTTACCTACTTTTTATGAAAAAAATCACTCCGTACTGCACAGTACTAACTTTTTGTGAAAGAATATCTATAACTCAGTTATTTGCATATTAACTGGTAAATACATATTTAAAATACACTTTCAGAAAATTATAAACAAATTATGTCAATGTACGGTATTTAATGTATTTAAGAACAAAAACGTGTATAAATATCTTACAGGAGAAACAACACCACCACGAAGGACGCTGGTGTTACACTGATACCTGCCTGTGAGGTATGTATCCTGCGATGCTCGGCTTCTCTGGCTCCCTTCCACCCAGGTACGTATAAGTCAGGAAAAAAAATTAAATTAAATTAAATTGGACTTCAGTTTTTGTCCATTATTGCCAAAAGCCCCACCCCCTCAACTGTATTGCTTTGATTTTCCTTCCATGATGATGTAAGATTGAATTCCTACTTGCTCTAAAAGGTAACACATATACTGTACATCAGGATATACCTGTTGCTACATATCACCTGCAAACTATCGACATATTGCTCTCAAATATATTTTAATCATAGAGCTGCCTGAAATACTGTACCAATTTAGAATCGTAATAGATGCTGTTGCAGGTTGATTTCTCAGGGCACGATAACTATATGCTGGTTGAAGCAGGTGCTACAGCAATACCCTTGCCACTACGTTTTGAATACGCTTGTGAAAAAGCTGTTCTCTCTGAAGCTTGTTAGTGATTTACAAAAGTTTAACTCATGAATACAAAAGGCCTGTACATCCCTGTGTACAGGAACAAAATAGCATCAAAACATACTGTACTTGCACTTTCTATCAACTAAAGTAATGGTTATTTCTAAAAGCAAAACGGCACCTCAACATTTATCAGATTAAACAGGTGAAACTACAATATTAAAAGTTGTTCTTTACAAAATAATTTCCTGAAAATATAAAACCATGTGCACTGCCACAAAATAGTTGAGTAGGTTCTTCCAAATCCTCAAATCACCATCAATATGTTGCAAAGATCCAAAAGGCACAAGGAGCTCATGAGCTAAGCACTGCCAAGCTTGAAGTAGTTTTGGTGGGTTTCACTGGGTCCATTCGAAACAGCAGTCAATTCCATGAAGATTCTTAGGATGAGTCATTAACAGAAAATCTGCAGATAAAACAATGCAAGGAACAGTTTTGTTCATTATTTTGTTTCAGCATGGCAAACAGCAAGTAACCATCTGTGCATGGCTAAATTCCTGCATGCCTTCATCTCATCCTAGCAGCTCAAATGAAAAGAAACAAACAAGAAAACCCACATCAGAAGAGACACTCAAGACAGTGCTTCCTGAAAAGGCAAGTCAATGAATCTCCATCTACCTTCCTTGCTACAAACATGCTTAAGACAAAACTGCAGGCTAAATTACAGTAAACCTGGAGCTGTAGAAGACCAAGCAAACAAGTAATTGTTACCATTCGTTTTTGTTTCAGTAACCAGAAGTGCTTTGTGTAACTAGTGAAGCTAGAAGTTTAGAGACATGTATCTAACAGATCCTTCACTTATCAAAGAACCATACTCAAATTTCCCAGATACACAAAGTGCTCAAAATCAACTAGCTTTTCCTGAATGGAAGTACTTTATTTGTACAGAAAAAAAAAAAAAAGTGCTTTTTCCCTCCAAATGCACACAGAACTTTAACTTACTTCTGAAATTTCTCCATAAGCTTCTTCACCATCTTATCTGTGATCCCTGGACATGTTGCTTCTGCCATGTTGATGCTTTTCTCAAGTTCCTCAATTGCTTTCTTCCTGCTAGCATTATTTGTGTCCTGCTGTTTGAGCTGAGTAGCAAACCAAAGGAGATAAAGCTTACAGAATTTATCAGACATTTGGACAACAATTTAAAAACTTATTTGAAAGTACAACTTACCTCAGCAAAGACTGGGGTGATTATCATAGTCAAACAACTCAGGGTTTTAACAAGATCTTGATCCTAAAAATTAAGAAATAAGGATATTAGTACATTCCTACACAATGCATAAGCTGTGTGTAACACCACATGATTTTGAAGGATCCTCTGAATTCAACACAGCCTTTATGATGTATCTCAAAGTCGTGAAGGTACAGTGCATCCAGTGTTATGTGGTGTGGAAATAGACGCCTGATGTCATGTTTTCAGTTCAGTTTTTCCTCCATGCTATTATGAGTTCAAAACTGACATCTCTGAGCAGACACTGATCCATTAGTATGTGTTATCTTTTGACATCAAGGCTGACACAGTTACAGGACATCACTAACAAGCATCACCTGATGAACTACTACAGGGCAGTTCAACTCTTACGAAAAACGATTAGCTACTAAATTTTAAGCCTATCTTCCCCGTGCTGGCTTCAAGCCCATCACTCAGACAACAGAGCTCCCCAGACCACATACCGTCCCGTTCTGCAGCTTCTTTGCATCTGGCTTCTTCCGAACCGTGGTGAAGCTCCACTCAGGATGGGAGTTGTTTTCTTTGTTACTTGACTCCCTGAGGAAAAAGGATACGATGTACATGATGCCAGTCACAATGTAATGCCAAGCACCCACAGGCAACCCAAATCCACAACAAATCTACATGGATTATTTCTGTATGCCTTCAAATGAGGGAAAAAAGCATGTATGAAATACTGACTGAACTTCAGGAAAAGTTACTTCAGAGGCCAAGCTGTAACACCATCAAAGCAAGCAGAAGATGCAGCCTACCTATAAAACTTACCCCTTCCTACAGCATCCCATTTAAAACAATTAACTGATGTCCAGGAAAGCTAGAGACTTCCAGAAAGCATGTTGTTCTACCCACACTGCGCAAACAGGATTCCTAATTGCTAGTGGTTGTACAAAAAACAATGAATCACCTCAGAGTAGGAAACACACAGCACTTAAGCAGAACTGAAAATGAGTTCAGAGGTTAAAAAAAATTTTGAAGAGAACAAGCACATAGCTTAACTAAAACATCAGTCTTTAGTGTCAGACAAAGGGTTTTCTTGAAAGAAGCCAAGGCGAAACTCAGAACAGAGCCAGATAAAGAGACTAAACTGTGGAAACTGACTTACGAATCGGACCCGTCGGAATCAGTTTCATCACTGCTATGGCCCTCCGCTTTCCATCTCTTAAACCTGTCAATCAGCTCTGTCAGATATGAAGTCTTCTTGGCATTTTTCATAATGAATTTGTGCTTCAGAAGTTCTTTCGCTGTAGGGCGCTGTAAGAAACACTTACATATTTAGTGCCGTGTTAGCATTTTGTGACTTTAAATGTTAGTAGGGGAGATTTGGTACCACTGACGTCCAGACGCAGCTCATACAGCATCAGGAAATTAGTAGAAGCAGGAAGTCAAGAAAAGCCAGTAATCCGCATTTACAAGCACTCTAAAAATACGATCAAGTCACACAGACTATATTGCTTACCCTATGCTAGAAAGTACACACCCAGGAAAATGACTAATCCAATTTCTCCAGGGCAGCACTTCCTTGTGAGCAGANTCCTCCTTTCATTATGTTAAACAAAAGAGGCTGGGGTGGAGAGACAGCTATTAAAACTGTCTGCAGCCTCCAGAACGATTTTAATCAACTCTGATGTACTACGGCAGCAAAACACCTCACAAGCGTGTGCTAAAAAGAGAGAAACAAACATCTCTGCACACACTACACACACAGTTATCTACTCACAAACGTTGGATCCTTGTTCAGACATGCGTCGATGAATTCTTTGAAGGGTTTACTGAACTCTCCTAACAAAGTTGGGGGATTGTTTTTCGGAATGAGGAACAGAACTCTCATCGGGTGCATGTCAGAGTTGGGTGGCTCCCCCTTGGCTAGTTCAATAGCTGTGATTCCCAACGACCAGATGTCAGCCTGAGAAAGGGGAAAATACAAAGTTGAACGCCATCACAAAGGGTTTAATAACTGAAATCTGTGTCTGTATAATAGAATTATTTTTGGTCTCGGCAGATAATGCACAAAGATCATTTTTTAATACCCCAAGGCTATTATTCCCAAAGACTTAAGCGATTTAGTCAGTCTTTAGTAACTTCGACCAATGCACACAACATCAATATTCTCACACTGTCCATTTCTTTCCTAACAGACAGCTTTATGAATCTAGCTATAAAATGACCAACAGCTCTGCTTAGAGCTGAAACATCAAGCTCGCTGTGTAAGTTTCTGAAGAACAATGAAGTGATAATTATACCTAAAAGCAAGCATCATTGATAAAGAAATTTTATTCATGTCTTATGAACTACAAAATCTTCCAGTTTAGATATTTCTCTGGAGTGAAATGTATGCTATTTGTATTATTTCTAGATGAGTTACAGGAGCTATTAAGATCACTGAAGGCATTTCTCATTAAAAACTGCCTGGGAATGACTGACCCCACTTGGCAAAATCATAACCCAAAGCTGCCCATACAGTACAAAAGGGTTACATGTTGCATCTTGACAACTTTTTCCTATTCACAAGAAGAACTAAGATATCTGTGTTCAATACTGAAGAACTAAACTAGCTCATGGTTTGTTACTGAAATATCATAACCAACAACTGTATAATGGAGAAAAACATTTTTTTAAGAGATGGGGCTTGCAACCCTCCATCCTGAAGCAGGGAGCAGAGAAAGGTTAAAATCCAGTCCAGATGCCAAAATACTTTCCAGTTTCGGACTAGAAATCAGTGTATCCTGTCCAAAACCCTTCATCTGTCCTACACAAACGCTCAAAAAGAAAGGGGAAAGTGCACTGCTCTTGCAACGACTTTCAGGGGATACAGAAAGCAGATTAGGTTGCTGGTAGAATGTGAACGAGGGAATGGTGCAGCTGATTTACACAGGACAGCCAGAAGAGGAATTATTTTCTCTTGGATTGGACTACATGCATTTTTAAAACAAGGTAGAGTGCTCTCCTAAAATGGCCTAGAAAGAGCATTAGTTGTATTACTGAAAACCTACACATGAAAAACTACAACTGAATGCACACGCTCCTTACTGTCACCCCTGGTATGTCCACAAATTTCCTCAAGTCTGAATCTGGGAAAGAACTCTGCAGATCTTCAGCCCATTTCAGACACTCAACACGCTTTTTGTTAAGCAACCACCACCAGTACACTTATAAGCTTCCTATTTAAGAACAGTAGGAGAGTTACTCTGCAAGTACCAAGGTCTAGATTTCTCACTCATCCTTAAGAAGGCATGTGAACAGCACAGAAAAATCAACACTAGAACCAAAGTACACTGCTGTTTCACTGACCCCGTGTTCCAGACCATCTTGTGGGTACGCACACAGGATTGGGGGTACCATTCCCTCCTTGCTATCACTTCCAGCAGCAGCTCTGAACCCTCACAAAAACATGGCAGGGGGACAGGGGTGGTTAATTTTAAATCAATTTTTTCAGTACTGCCAGAAGTAGAAAGACAAAAACCAAAAAGCCATTTCTGTTGGATCTGCAGATACAAAGGAAAGACATTCTGCTCTAATACTTACTTTTGAATCATACGCTGATTGCTGAATAACTTCAGGGGCCATCCAAAAAGGAGTTCCAACGAAGGTATTCCTCTTAATCTGCGTGTCTGTCAGCTGCCCAGCAACTCCAAAATCAGCAAGCTTAACGTCGCCTTGCTCTGATAACAATACATTGGCAGCTGCCAAGGGGAAATGATATCTGGTTTAGCATACTGGTTGCAGGATTTTTAGGGGCTTTAACAAAGTTATGTTTTAAATGAACCTTTTATGTCCCTGTGAATTTTCTTCTCTGAGTGTAGGTAGTCAAGACCTTTCAAGATCTCCTTCAGCATGGTAGCGATCTGGAACTCATCAAATGGGCCAGCACGCAGCTTTAGAGAAAAGACACAGTAAAACAATGTTAGTCTTATATCCGATTTCTGTCTTGTTACAGATTTCATTAAATCTTACACTTCAAACATTTTTAAAGCAAAGAGCTAACAGAATTCATAAAATATGAAGCAGTTTACTATTAAGCAGTTTAATATTCTATCAGAAACAGGTGCTATTAGAATAATCATTTTCACGTCTCCTCTGCGGATAATACACAAAAATGCTGTTGCTTTTCTCCTGTGCACAATACACGCTCCCCTCATCGTGCAATGCACATGAAGAGCTAGAACTTCCTGAGAAGTTTTCGCTTCCTATCAAACACAGCAGACTGAATATTGCATTGTAGAATGAGTGTATTAAGAAACAGTTTATTTCAAAATACATAAGACTAATGAATGCTCTTTTTACATTTAACAGCGCATTTTAAAAAATTTTTTCCAATAGTTTTAATTCTGCACTTGCTTTTGCATCAAGAACGTAACACCCAACTGTAAGGCTGCCTGTATGGAGCATGTACAAGCTTTGCACGTTAGAAAACTCTGTAAATAAAACAGCAAGAATTAAGGTGTGTGATTCTACTATTAAAATCCCACAGCAGTGAAACAGAACAACAAAATTATGAAAAATTTAGGCTAAGTGAGGGAAATTAGCCAAAAAATAAGGTTCTCTCTCTCTCTAAAGGGCAACTAAAGCTAGCAAACACCCTCCAAAAAAATTCTTTGCTATTTCCTGACATTCCACGAAAAACTATAAGCTATGTGAAAACATCAAAGAACAAATTATCTCACAGCCTCTCTCTCAAAATGACTAAGTTCCAAAGCTACAAACTACTACATGCCACACAATTACTACTTCTGCATTCCTAGAGTAGAGCTGATAGGATGCAACTTCATGAAGTGTAAATAGATTTGTGAAGTTAAGCGCAAACTTCAGCCTTGCAGACAGATCCGCTGGTGGCAGATGTGTAATTGACACCATTCTCTAATCCTGAAGACAGGGTATTTTCCCTTCAGAATCACACAAGCAGGGCGTTATACTATCTTGCAGGAAAGGGTGGGTCTCAAAGCTTTACAGCCGAGGCGGAGCTGTACTGAAAACATGGGGAAACCACATCCACATACAGCGCGCTGCGCCCTCGCGCTCAGCTACGCCCTCCATGAATGCTCCACTATCTCCAGTGAAAGGCACTTTCATGTTTAACCAAGACTTCTGCAAGTGGAAAACTAAACACCTTTGAACCAGTCAGAACTAACTGTACTCTGCGGGGCCACACAACATTCGTTCCTGAGACCCACTCCTGACAGAAACAGCTTGTAAGTGTAATGAATACCCCTGACGGGGGTGGGAGGGGCATAAAAAAAAAAATAACCCCCTTCCACCAGTTCCTCTCCCATATGGGGCAAACTTCTATACTGAGAAAAGAAAGCCACCAGTTTGCCTAACACTTGACGGAGAAGGAAAGTTTCCTAATGCTTAGAAACAAGCAACAACCAACCAACCAACCAACCACAAAAATCAACATCAACTCAATGCACCAAGATGCAACAGTACTCTACAAATCAACACTTTTTGAAGCATTACAATGCAGCAGTGAGTAACAGCCAAGGGGCAAGATTTCATTAAGTGATAAGAAATTACAATGACATAGGTTTTGTTAGTACTTATAAAGTAAGTTATCAAACACTTACAAGATCCAGAGCTGACCCTCCGCCCAAGTATTCCATTATTATCCATAGTTTTGTGCCCTGTAAAAGAAGGCATGAGCTGTTAGAAGTCCAAGGATGCCCTACTTCAATGGACTCTCAGTACACTCTTAGGAGAACGCAGAGCCCAGTTAACCACCCGGTTCCATCTAAGTACTTCTGGTAGAACAACCACAGGTCCTGTGCAAAAAGCCTGACATGTTTCTCAAACAAACATGTTTCTCAAGTTTTTAGATCTGACATTCCAAATCAATCACTAAGAGGTCAATAAGAACAACATAATTAGGTAACAGGCATAACTTAAGGGACCTCTCCTATGTTTCAGGGTCTTGTTTTCAATTTCTAGTAATACTGCAGAGCCCATGTGTTCCTCCCTTCACTTCATGCTACTTGAATCTTCACTCCCATGAGTTGCTGTCCTTTCTTTATTGAGATGTCTCAGCTACAGTACCAGAACTGACAGATTCTTCTAACAACCATTTTCTAGATGCTTTGTCCTTAGCATGCAACTGCAAGAAGTGGCTGATTCACATCAATCAAAATGGAAAGATTTGGTACAGGATCTATGGAGCATATACTTCAGAACTGGGATTTCTGCTATTTGCTTCACATCTCAGAAATAGAAACCAGGTATTTACCTATGGGCTACTACTCCACGGAATTCTTGGAATAAAAACAGTCATTTGACATAAAAAACAGCTATAAAAAACACTAAAACAGGGCAGAACTGGTGAAGTCAAGCAGTAAATATTTACTAGCACTAGTTCCTTAGAGCAGAGCACAAGCTTATAGCAGAAGTACTTAAAGCCTCCTGCATTCTGCATTGTATTCTGTCCTGCCCAATTTCCTGACTAGTGATAGAAATCTAAAGGAAACAACAAGCCAGTAAAGGTGCAGTTTCTCAAAGCACCACATCCAATTATCTTTACAAAGCGTACTCTGTTGGATTTCTACTAAATTTAAGAAACATGCCATTTATGAGAGTCTGTTCCAATACTATGAGATCAGCAGGGAAGGGCTGGCTAATTTTAGCAGTTTTTATAAAGCCCAACTTTGTCAGCTGAGAAGACCTGCAAGGAACTCCAGCTTAAGGCAAACATTGTGGTTAGCAGACATGTTTGGAGCATTTGACTATTGCTTGAGAACAGCGTAAGGTGAAAATGAATAAGTACTGTGTTTCTGACATAATGTGTCTCAAAGAAATTGCTGCTATCCAGCATGATCGGGTGTGGGTATTTTCCAGCCGAGCATGTACAACCTTTTTCCTAGCTATTTTAGGTCAACCATGTATAAATAGCCAATGTAGAACAAACAATATCTTTAGATGGCCTCAAAGCTCTGCAGCACCAAGTGCTGTGCACTTTTGCTGGATGCTACATTAGGGATTTTCCATGCTAAAATCTGAAGAATTGAGAGTAACTTCAGGCTTGTTTTAATTGCAAAAGTAAAAAAA
>VXAV01004188.1:140719-159434 GCA_013399715.1 Alectura lathami
AAAAAAAAAACCAAACCAGCAAACAAAACCAAGAAACCGGATTGCTATAGTAGTTACAAGTTGCAAGGACAAGAGGCAGCTAATTCCCTATCCCAAAGGCTACATGGCACAGACAAGAAAATAACCATAGCATTTCAGTCACCCAGAGGAGATCTCCATGGGATCCCAGATAGTGAATACAGCAAGTATTTTACCAGGCTTCACAAATTTGCATAACCAGAGCTCTAATCTTCTTCCTGCATAAGCTAATAAGGCAGCAATACTGCCTTACAATCCTGACAAGCCACGGAGCTGAAGATGACGCTTCACCGATCCGGCATTTCTTTCTTAGACCGCTGTACCGTTGCGCGCTATCATTCTAATGGGCACTTGCCACAATCTGTGTTTCATTTATTGGGGTGTGATGTTAACTGCAATCAAAGTGCACTACTGGGTGGCAAGACTAATTTAGATCCTCACCTACCACAGGTAGGAACATCTTCAAACATAATGTCCACAAACATCTACATCAGGATGTAAGTTGCTTTGCATGTAAGCTTGCACAACTCCACACATTTGTGAAGGACACAATATAAAAGGTGAAACCTTTTACTACCCTACACTGATGCTTTTACTACAGTGCACTCTTTGGTAGGTGATGTGCAAGCATATAGTCAATGTTCAGAAAATACAACTTCTCTTGCCAGACACCCAAAGAAAATAAGGAAAAAATAATAAAGATAGCAAAGCTCTTAAGACTAACTCAGTGGGAATCAATGGGAAAGCCCCTACCTGAACTCCAAAATCCAAGATACACAGGTGTCCCAAATTACAAGGACATGGGCAGTTTGGACATTTTTGTGTCACAACAATGGAAAATTGGCATCAGCTTTATCTCAAGAATCCCTAAGGAAATAGACCATTCCAGCTTGTATCAATGGTAAGGTATTAAAAATATCTAACAACAGAAATAACGGCACATTGTTAGGTAAAAATATTTGGGGAGTGTTTTAAAGCCACATTTAGAAGTCAAACACACAAGTTGTAACCAAAGAGCAGCTAGGCTGCAGAATATAAGAGTATCTTGTATGGCATCAGTTAGGCCAAGTTACAAATTAGTAAGTCAAGCAATGGAGATAAAGACACTCTTTCGGTTTCTGCTTAGCAGGAGAAGCACCTGGAAGAGCCTGTATGTTGCTGGCAAGTCCCAGCGCCCTGAGACTGGGTCACTCCATTCCTGTCAGTCATGAGGCTGCAGGAAACTAAGCGAACTGGAAAGCTGCAGCATATTTAAAACAGACCATGCAAAAAGAAAATATCTCATCTGAAAAAAACTTACAGCTAGAAAACCCTCACACTTAACATCTCTTATTTCATGTTTCCATCATAAACATCCAATTATCAAATGTGCTGCTTGACAGGAGAATAGCTGAAACTGACTAGGACTTGATGACGGCAGCCATCTGCTTATTCAAAGTTCACCTAAAATTGGTTAGCGAACAAGAATAAGTTTCAACAGACGATGTTCAGTTGCAGTTCAACTGGATGAACAGGCACATACAAGAAAAGTCTGAAGATGTGGTCTCAGCTGCAGTTTCTACAAAATAAAACCCATCAAGTCTTGTAGGCTCCGCTAGCAGCAACTAGCAACTTGAAAACAGTATTTAAAGATCGAAATGAGATCAGGATTATTCAATTAAAACATATCAGTAAGTGTTGTGGGCAATTTGAATGCCTCTGTACTGATGGTTAGCTTTGACATAGCCAGGAGGCCTCTTTAAGGAGTGCAAAACTACAAAACATTTCTAATACCCTCCCCCTAGAGCTTCAGAGAGAGCTACACACGACTGTTGTTAATTTCAGTAAACTGTTTCTACTCCATAAGCACCGTCTGGAGGAGGGCAAACTGGCTCTACTGGCCTATGTTCTTGTAAGAGAAGATGCCAACAGAAGAAGAAATATATTTTAAGTTCTGAAATACATAAGTATACACCAAATAGAATGTTCTTTTTGCCACTACTTTTAAAAATATTTCTAGTTAGCTTTATATTTAAAAATTATTGAAAGTAAGTATTCACCAAACCTATTTGACCCCTTTGAACGTGATCTTGGTACCAGTGACATCCATGGAAACCTGCTATTACTCTCAGCAGCCTAAGACTCTGCTTTCTAAGAAATAGCATGTCTTAGTTTTCAGAACATAGCCTCAGTGTTCTTTAACCTTTAATTATGAAGTCGTTTAGTACAAAATCATACATAGTTCACCATTTCCAGAAGAAGTCTACAGCATATGCAGAAATTAAATCCTCAATGAAATACTGCGCAGCTGAATACTTGGGCTGACAGCCATTCTCAGAATAATAGCTAATAAAAAGCTGAAAACTACAGCAATTATACTGAAACTGCAGACAGATACTACTCTCAAAATACCTGTTATTACCAAAATTAAAAGTCAGCATAAAAGATTCTTTGGACATTTATAACAAAGCTAATACACTCTTTCACCTGAGGGATCTCAAGCTGAAAGATCTAAGCATTTACAACAAGAGGTAAATCTACCTAAGAACTCAGAGTCAAGATACTCCTTAAGGAGGGAACAGCAAGCAACAGAATTACCTGCTGTGCTAGTCGAGGGTGAAAAACATTCCTGACAGCTTTTTTTATTCATTAAAAAAAAAAAAAAGGAGTTTCTTAAAGGCATGGGAAAGTAACCAATATTCCACAAACATCTCCCCAAACTTCACCCACAGAACTTTCCCCAAGATATTAGAGGTGTGAAAAGTAAGCAGGAGATTGGCATTAGTCTTTCAGGATTTATCCATCTAGAACAGAAATGGAAAGAACTCAGCCAGTGGTGAGGGAAGTGATGCAGAATTAAAACACTCCTGTATTTGCCAGGAATTTTTAAAGAGTAAAAAACCCTAACCAAGGGCTGAAAGCTTTATAGCACTGACAGTATATACATACTCAAGAAAAGGAGGAAATAAAGTAGAAGACTTGCATGAACAGTGGCAAAGATACACTACTGTCATGCACAGGCGCTTGGGCAGATTTGGAATACCCTTTTAGCTTTCAGTACGTATGTCACTGTAATAACAAAAGGACAGTTTTCTTTCCCTATTCAACTCATGGCTTACAAAGCTTTTTCCTTCCATCACCCCTCAAACAAAATCTCTCCACCCCTGCTCCTAAAGTCAAGGTTCTATTTCTCCATTTATAACTGCTGAAATCCTAGTTTCATTCTGAAATGTAACACAACTAATTCCAAGCAAAAGCATTTTCAAGACTTACCTTGACCTGTTTGTACTTCAGGCCAAACATTTGGGTTTTAAAACTCAAAGTAAAAATAATGGACAGCCAGGAAAGTAACATTAGGACATGGCTCATAACAGACAAATAACTGTGGAAGACTGATCACGCCTGGATCTGCAGCACCATTTGTGCCCTGCTCCAGGGGAGCACTGTTATCTGAAATCAAATACTGCATAACTACAAATGCATCTCTACACAGTGCAGGGCTTTTCCCCAAATCAGAGAAAGATTTTTATTAGTATAGCTATGAAAATATATTTTGCCTTCACCATAAAGGCCATAAAATCGTGCTAGAGATTGTGAAAGAAGAAAGAGAACAGAACGTCTTTCTCCAAGCAATGTTGTAAAAGCAACAGCAATAGGAATCCTCTACCAACTCCATTCTGCAGCCATTTTGTGCAAACTCTAGCCTCGAAGGGCATGCAGCAAAGTAAAAAAAGTGAACACTTTTCAAAGAATAATTAAGTCAAGATGGCATGATGACATTTCCTCAATTTTAGAACTGTCTCCTGGCAGCACTCAGAACTGGCTGACACACTGCCAGCAAGTATTTATGCAATACTAGACATTACCTTTAAATATGATCCATAGTATTTTGTTACATAAGGACTATCACACTGACTTAAAACAGTTATCTCTTGCTGTATATCTTCTATTTCATCTTCTGCTTCCTCAAGGTCTATGATTTTTATAGCAACCACTTGCTGTGTCCGATTATCAATTCCTTTGAAGACTTCACCGAAGGAGCCTTTCCCGATGCGTTCCAGTTTTGTGAATAGTTCTTCTGGGTCTGCTCTGTGGTTCTAGAAATAGAAAGGAAAAAAAAAAAGTAAGATCTGAGCTTTATTAATTTACTTCCAAGTTGTTAGCCCTCATCACTTCCCAAGAAGCGCATCACCCAGGTTTATTATCATTCGAGGGCTCGTATCAGATAAATTTATTTCCCGTACGCTAATTCAGCTATTAGTTACAGAACATACATCGTGCAATTACATCAGAGGTAAACGAGTCTCACCAAGGAGAGAGCCAGGTACAAATCTCACTTCATTTCCCCACATAACACCGCTTTAAAAAGAACAAATAGAGCCGTCCTTAACGCGAATCCTATCTGCACAGTAATTCAGAAGAGCAGGGAATGCAGTTAGCAGCACAGGAGCACCAACACGTTACTCAGGTGGAAAGGGCTGGGCTGTCTACACGGCCAACTGCCTTGGGCAGACAGTCCACACCAAGTGACACAGCACAGAGTTAGCCGCGAGAGGACTGCAACACCTAGCGCTCACCAGCAGCCTCCAACCAAGTGCTCTGGGCTTCTGAGATCTGACAAGGTTGTGCATGCTCAGGGCAGCTGAAGGTGCTGACAGACAGCAGAGGAAACATCGAGAGATGTCTGAAGGAATAAGAATGCTGACACGGATCTGAAGCACTGGTCAGAACTCGCTGCTCCCACCCAAGCAGAGCACCAGACAGGACAGCCCTGCCGAGGACGCCTGGCTTAGCCTCTGAAGGTTAGCAGCTCTACGGTGGATGCAAAAACCTTTACTGGGAGAACAGAAACATTGCTGCTGTAGCCCAGTCAAAAAGGAACAATCTCATTTTGGCCCCTTATTGTTGCCTCCCTTCCATCAGGACCAGAATTTATCCCACAATATTGCGAGATGAACCAGGGAACAGATTTAGCTAGGAGTTAACCATATGATTCGTTAGGGTTATTTTCAGCAGAATCAATTCACTGCTCATATATACCAAGCTGTCATCTGTGCTAGCACAAGAGGAGGGAAGATGAGGTGGTACGGCAGATTCACGCTGATCTGTGTAGTTAGGTATCAGGATTCTGCAGATATACAAGACACACTGCTGTTCCTGGGCAGCACATTAAAGCAAGAAGACTCAGGAATTTCTCCTTTGTCTACAAAGAGCTTTTTAATACTCTGCTCCATTAAAAAACAGAACAAGAGAAAACCCCCACACAAGACACACTTCAGAGAAATAATTCAGCAAAAAATGTTGTATTTTCATCTGCTGATAGATCTACTGAAGGACTTGAAAGATAAGCAAATACACAATCAAAGCAAGTGAAAAGAGATAACATGAGAATATTTTGACCTGAAATCTGGAGGAATTCTGTTATTATAAAGGGAAAGTGACTGCAGGCCTCAGGTGCTCAGGGGGCTTTCAGTTAGATGAAAGAGCAGCAAATCTTCAAATTACCCACAGTCAGCCACATCGATGGCAGGAGCTGATGCAGTGGTGTATGGCATTTGATCTTATTTTTGTTATTAAGACTACAAAAACAGTCTGAATTTAAAATTTACTTTCAAAACAATGTTCTGGGGACAGGAATGGCAAAAGCAGAAGCAACTGCCACCCAGCCTTCTCCTGCTGAGCTGCAGCACTGTTAGCCAGCAAACCAACGCGCTCCTGAATTACCACATCAGTTGCAATAAGAACAACTAACCAATAGTTCTCAACTAACATAAACAAGAATCCTCAAGAAGAAATCAAGAGAGGCTTGTCAAAACTTTGCATTAACCCTAAAACAGCCATCTTCAGAAATACTATCTTTACCCTGAGACACGCTTGAGAGCCCACGATTCCCGTTCTCGTTGGCTAGCATCTGGAGCTGGATTTGACACAAAACCTGCTCAACGCTTCCACGCAGATAGGAGTGCTCTAATCCCAGACATGGCCAGCTGACCCAGCCTGCACAAGTGTTTGATGAACTCAAAGAGCAGCTCTTGGATTCTGCTTGGGGAGGAACCTTCAGCAGAAAATCCCTCTGGGCTCAGTGGAGACGCACACCACCCAACCCTACTCACCTAACGGTCACCAGGAAGCAAGGCAGGCCTCGCAGCTCTCTCCCCCAAGCTACTCCAGGTGAATCACAGCTTTAAGGCTATTTGAACTCCCAGCAGCTCCTAATGCTATCACGTGGGAGTGCTGGAGCACAGGGAGAGATCAAGCATGGGCTGGATGTCCCGACAGGCAGCACTATGTACACCTGCGGGAGAGGGGCAGAGCAAAGGCCCATCAGAGGGGCACAGAAAGCGTGGGATCTGACAGGAAGAGGTCAGCTCTTCATTCTGAGGAAATCCTTCCACCGTGAGCAAAGTCAGCGTTACAGCTTTGCTGTTCTCCAAAGCTGACAAGCACCTGTAGGACACTTCAGGACATAGGCAAGTATTTCTGAACTAGGGCTGACACCGAGATAATTTCCTTTGGAAAGGTTCGGACTAAGAACACTTACAATATTTAAAGCACAAGCTCAGAACAAAGGCTGCGTTTTGGAGCAGGCTTGCTTTTATCTTTCTTAATTACCTTGTCTTTCAGGATATTGTTCTACAAGAACATTTTCCTACTTCTCAAAAACAAAAACCATAGAAGACTATTTTTTAATCAAAGAAACTTCAAAGATGCAGCAGTGCTTATTCTCTTCCTCCCAATACTGAGGAGGACAGAGATATTTTATGTAACTAGAAGTATGCATACACACTAGCAATACACATCACTGGAATTTTGCAGCAGAGCTGTCAGTTAAGCTTCTAATATGGTAGAAATTAAAATCCAGCACTACTAACACTCCTGAGCAAAACTGTTACTCTACGTTCTTTCACAGATCTTTTACTGAATAGGAAAAGGATTCAGAAGCTTTGCAAGTTGCCCACATGACTAACTCTGTGCATTTTTTTAAAATTGGTTTTTATGCAGAGCCAAGTCTGTTGGACAGCAGATGCTCAGTGCATGGACTCCACCACCTCTGCCAAGGTAACACCTCTAAGTGGACAAATCAGGAAGATTTTGCTCTTCTGCTCCCAAAGCCTCCTTCCACAGACAAAAGCAGCAACAAACATGACAAGCACAGGCATATACAGCTTCATCTTAGCCAGCATGAGTAAGAGTACCAGCAGGAGCATGACAACACAGGCTCTCTGCACAGCTCAGGAAGTCCTCCATTTCCCCAGCGCAGCACAGCGACACACTGCACTGTGCGTTTAGCAAGATCTCTCCTATCCTCTTACCCAGCCATGAGCTTGTCTCAGTTCATACACAGATGCATCTACACATACGGATCATGCCATAATTTGACTTGGAAGGGATCTCTGTGTCCAGCCTCCTGCTCAGAGCCCATAGATAAAAACCCCTGCAGCCCAACAACACCTGCCAGCCTACCCGCGACAGCTGCGCCGAGCACTCTGCCAACACAGCTTACATCAGCATTTTCTTTTTACTCTGATAAACCCAGCTAGGCAATGTCCTGCCTAGCTTCTGCTACAACACCGACTGGCTGACTCACCTTCCTATCTCTAACCCCGTCATGCACCCGTTCTCCAAATTCTGCATTCTTCCTTCGAAGCAACGATAAAGCGTGCTGGATGCCTAACTTCCAAGATCGTACAGACTTCCAATGACATACATCGAATAATGAGAAATGATTTAGTAACCTTAAGCTGTATTTTAATAGTGAAACACACATGAACAACAGGCAGCTGGTAAGCTCAGCAGAACATCTTCTCCAACATCAACAGTTTACAGAACTGACTCTCCTTCTAAGAAGGTTCACTAATGAGTTTCACTAAAGGGTACTGAACACAACTGGATGGAAAATAAGAGCTTCAAAGCACCTGGGACAGAAACTGAGCTAGTGCCTTGCATCTGTGTGAGAACCAGGATCCTCTAGGTCTCCTAAAGCGAATAATTAACATAGTCACTCTAGATTCCTTCTAAGTAGGCCGTCAACATGAGAACATAAATGCTACCATCTAAAAAGTATTTCTAAAACCAGAACTGCTGTTACATTATCTGGATTTTCAGGCATCTCCCAGTTCCCTTAAAATTGTAGGAGTATTACAGAATTGCTCACCTACACTGGGAGCCATCGCTCAAACACACAGTTAAAAAGCATTATACAAAGACAAAACAATTATCTCTGATTTTACAAGAGGTTGGTACGAGAAGGCTAGCATGCCTGCTGTCATGTTCTCCAAGAGTGCCCTTCACTCTAACATGTAGTGGTATCTTCAGAAGTAATCACAATTACCTGTGTTTTTAGAAGACACTGCAAACCATTGCTAGAACAGAAGTCTGACTTTTATAGTCAGGTAAAAGCCAAAGGTGAAATGTGAAGAAAAGAGCCATCTTAAAGAAGGCTTCTGGAAAAGGAGATAATGTTACGGCAAAGCATTAAAACTAGGCCAAAACAAACACAAAACAGCCCCGTAATTAATTTGTTGGGCGGCCCCACAGTTACATTAGCATTGAAATGCCAGATCAAGAGCACATGCCAACTTTGTTGCTGAAGCCAGCATGTACTGCCCCATTTCCCTGAAGTCCCAATATCTGAGCTATGGCTGACAATAAAACGAAGCCAGGCCTCATAGCTGGTGTTAGCTGTAAGATCTCCTGATATCCTTTACTGCCTAAGGAATGCACACCTGAAATCCAATGGATAAAAGACATTTGAAAGTCGGTAAAAAAGAAAACCAGATTAAAAGTTAAGTCACTTAAATCTATTGCCAGCATTTAACCGACTCTCAGGAAGCACTGATCTGGGTTGAGCACATGGAGATCACAGGTGACCAGTCCAGTCACAGACATTTATCTGTGCTCAGAAAATAAATTACTTCTGAGTTTTTCTCCTTTTCAGATCAAAAAGAAAACTGAAAATAAGGGGGAATAGGATTGGTGAAACCAACAGGCTACAGGATTTTAGAATAACGTCTCACTCAACAGATATGGGAAAACATCTTACATGAACTGCTTTCCATCTGCATGCAGTTTCAGATATTACAGAAGTTATACACCATACATATCCTATCTACATATATTCACATATTTATATATTTCCATATTCTACCTGCACAGGGAACATTTTACTTCTTTCCAAAATTAAGCCACAAGAGGTAGAGAAAGATTTCCAGAGTTCCTCCCCACCCACCCATTTCCCCTAAAATCATATTACAATTTAAGTGACTCACACAAACAGTGCCACAGGCCTGTACACATATGTTATTAAAGTAGTTTGAAGTCAATGAAAGCACAGGTGCAAATCCATTATCACCTGTAAATATCGATAAAAAGAACCTGCAGACATCCAAAACAAGGGTGGACCTGCAGACATCTTTTCTCCCCCATCTAGTACACGCTCTGGCTTCAGTGACTTTCGCGTGGAGCTGACCTCCGATGTTACCCTGCAGCCCTTCCCTAGGGTCAGGCATCCAGAACAGGTACTTCATTATATTTACCAGAACTGTATGAGAATTACTGAAGCAGAAAGTGATTTTGGCAGTAAAACAACTTGATTTTTAAAAGAATCAAATCTTTATATTACCTAACTTATCCACACCACAGGGAGCAAAAACTAGGTCTGAGCTCTGCAGTCCTTAAATGGGACCCGACCTCTGTGACGCCCTTTACAAAGCATCTGCCTTATCTGACAGGGCTGGGACACATTGCCATTTTTAGTAAGAACCTGAGAACATCACGGGAAAACAAAAGTAAAACAAAAGACACACGCACCCACGTGGCTTTGTTTCCTTCCCGTTGGCTATAGGGCCAGCTGCTTGAGAATTCTTATGACTATCAATTTTTGAAACCTGCTTCCATTCTCGCCCATTCTCAGATTTTTAAAGAATCATCTTCATCCTCCAGCTACCTCCAACCTGTGGCAGATGCATGCCATCAGTTGCACATTGCGCTGAAAAAAGAAACAACCAAACTCTCTTCCTCTGTTCTCAGCTATTTCCCACTCAGTAACACAGCGTGAAGCAGCTTGGGGAACAGGATAAATAAGTAGAAAGCAAAAATAACAGTGCATCTCCCAAAGATTAGCTCTTTGACACTGGCAATTAAAAAATGACATCAATTGTTTATGTATTCTGCATAGAGGAAAACCAAAAAGAAAGACCTCATGGCAGTGAATTTCTCTGTAACTGAGTATCCTTGCAGTTCCAGTGGAGCCCCAACTAACTTTCCTTCTGTACAGCAATGCCTTCTGACCATCCAGCATCATTAATAAACAGCAATAATTCTCAACCCACTGCACACTGCTGCATGTCCTTCAGTCTGCTTTCATCTGTGAGGAGCATGGCGTAGCAAGGGGGAGGAGGGTCACAAATTACATGCCTAGATCTTTGCTGTAATTAACAAAACAGACTCAAGTGCCTATGCGCTGTAGCTGTAGCTGTCTGGGTGCGCTTTGATGGAGACAGAAGTCAGTCTGAACTCAGATTCCTGTATCTCAAAGTGTTCAAATTCCATTCGGTATTTTATTATGGAGCTCAACTTTCAAAACAAGTTTAATCTCCCTTGTTGAACAGAGCAGGACAAATGACTGCTGAACGGATAATTAACCCACCTCAATGAACTGCCTCTGCAGTGGCATGAGAAGTCAGAAGACAGAGGACTACTCCAGTTTCTCACTGCTGAAGAATATTTGAATTCTCTGTATTTTATGGACTGTTTTCAAAGACCTAATCTACAGAGAGATTACAAAAGCCACGTCTAATAGGAACACGGAAAAATAACCATTTATGGGCTGCAGCCTACTTTTAGCAGTATGCCTTCCTTCCAGCTAGCAGCCTGCTTATCAGCACACAAACAATTTTCTTCAATTTTTGCCACACCCATTTAAAGGAACAACTACATCAACGCTCTGCCACCAATAAATTATATAATTTTGGCATTTGTGCTATCTTCCTAATATTTAGCGGTTTAGTATCTGCAACTAAATGGTGATTGCTACACCAATTTCAAAGATCTCCTCACTGCTCTTAAAAGCCATCTTAGCATCCTTTCTGTGCAAGTTAGAACATGATACACAGATTTCCCTCCTGTAAATAAGATTAAACTCATACTATAATCCAGATAGAACAAAACTAACAACTAAATCCAGCTTTTTAACTTGCTAGTTCATAAACTAAAAAGCAGCAACAAGACCTCAATTCAAGCACACACATAAGTATCCTCGTTAAATCTTTCTACTAAAGTCATTACCTATTTTCGGGCTAAACAAAATTAAAACATGACAAAAACACCGAAAAAGGATGGCTCCAAAGCATGGCACAGGGTAGAAAGCAGGCCACAGCTTTATTCAACCACAGATAATTCTCCAGGGATAATCAGTGCCTGCATTGAACACAAGTGGGAACCCGTAATTAGAGGATATCACACCACTCCTTTAGTGCCAGAAGTGGCCCTTTTGAGAAAGGACAAATACAGCACTCTGGGAGAGCCCCAGGTTCCTGTCCTCTCTTCAAGGCCTACTCTCGAATACCGGCCCTTGATGGTATCAGTCACAGTGGATCTGAAGCTACAAGCTACACAATGAAAAACCAGAAATACAACTCCAAAATGAGCTACAAAGGAAGCAAGAAACCTACCCTACCAGAACCAACCTGGCCATTTCAGGAAACTCCTTTTTCCAATTACTCTGCAGCTCATTCATAGCATGGCAAAGCACCTCATTACATAAAAGGCAAAGGGAGGGGGAATGGAGGAAGAGAAACACCCTGAAAGAAAAAAAAAAAAAAGATCAGATTATTCTTGCCAAGTAGGCTGGAATAAAGCTGAGCACAGGAATGTAAAAGCATTCTCGCTGTGAGCAGCTGCCAGATAACACCTCCCCAGGTGAGAGATCAACTGCAACAGTCCTGGCCATCCTGCCCCACCACACCCAGCCCCTGCTGCGGGTCAGGGCTGTGCGGTGGGAAGTTTCTGCCAGCGCTGGCACTGCAGTTTCACAAATATCTTGCCCCCTCGTGTTGCTCTGTATGCTTCTAAGTCGATTTAGATCAGTGGAAATTCAACCTTTTTTGCTCTGCACTTTGCCTTTAGGCACGTCATCACACTGTTGGTCATTCCAAGGTGTTCTTAGCGTTCCACATCCAGCTCCCAGTGCAGAAGCCTGCACTGAAATACAACCCGACACCTAGCACAGCATAGGCAGTAGCCCCCCAGACCACATTATTCCAATATTCAGGGCACATACCCAGTTGAAAGAAAAGCCTGCAAAAAGACAGGGAAGGCGAGGAAATACGACACAGAACTGAACAGATGGTTCTTGACTTCTGGTCCATGAAAACAGCATAGCCATCCTGGGCTCTCAGATTCCCACAGCTCAAGTGTGAAACCTGCAGACAACCAACATCTCTCATTGCTTGTTCTCCCTTGTCACTGCATACAGAATGCATGCAGATCCAAGCTACATCGTTCCACAAGGCTTTTCCAGATACTCTGCCTCGACCAAGACCATTCAAATCCAAACATTTGGCAAGACAAACTCTGCTTCACGCTTCTAACACTCAGCTATGAAAAGGCTTTGAAGAGCTGTAATCAAAAAAGATCTAAGCTGAAGCTCCTTCCCGAGCTACAGACCTAATCAACGCACTGTACAGCGTGCGTCTTCTGCAAAACCACATGCAGAAGATGAAAGGAAGAACAAGACAAGCAAGATACTGTTACCTTGTCAGACCCTTCATTAATAGGTTTGCTGATTGAGTTCTTTTTGTCCTATTTATTTAGCTAGCAGTCCCTCTGGCTCAGTGGTTTTCCGTGAGTATCACTAGATCACCCTCCTCATGAGATTTAAGTCTCTCCTTCAGAACTAAGCAGTGTGCTCAGTGATCCCCATCTAATCAGCAGAACAGACTTCTAGAACTGCTGAAACAATAAATTCAGAGAGCAACTGGCAGTTCTTTAAATAGAGTTTTAATACATGAAGAAACCTGGTGAGACAGCATTAGGAAGGAAGTTTTCAATGATTATAAGTTAGAAAGAAATAGCAGGACTTGCAGCAGTGGCTCCGGACTTGATAGATACTTCACCACCTGTTTATTTCTGCGAAGAGAGCATACACGTAGCCACTAATTACAGCATACCAGAAAATTATTTGTTACGGAAGAGTTTCAAAACCAACTGTGTACTGTTCATCCCCTATCCCATCCCATTCCCCCCACCAAAAAAAAAAAAATCCCTGAACTCTTCAAGGGCCTGTCAGTTATTAAACTCAGTTCCTAAGGCTGAAAAAGAAAAACAAACAAACAATCCCTTATCACCTTTCACAGCTGGTGACCCATTCTTAAATCTGCAGCTAATCACCAAAGAGCAAACAAGCAATACAACCACTAACAGGTTTAAAATTCATCCTTTCACTTTTGGGGAAGACTGAAAACCTTATTATCAGGGCACTAAAAACAAGGAAAATGAGAGTAACATCCTTGCCCGTCTTTACTAAGATGTTTCACAGGTCTGGCATTACGAATATTCAGCCATACCCTTCATGGTGTGCCCCAAAGTTACTACACAGCTTCCCTGAGAGGGTGGTGGGAGTGGAGCAGCCTCCCCAGGGCAGAGGTCACAGCCCAGAGCTGGGGGAGTTCAGGGAGGGTTTGGACACTGCTCTCAGACACAGGGTTTGGGTGGTCCTGTGTAAGGCCAGGAGCTGGGCTGATGATCCTTGGGGGTCCCTTCCCACCCAGGATATTCCATGATACCAAGAAATAATGCCCCCCTCAAAACAAGGGGGATCTAAATAAGAACTTTGTTTCCTTGTATTAAACAACAAATTGCAATAGATCACTGAGCTATTACTGGGTACATTTTCTCATTTTTGAGGAAAAGGAGAAAAAAAACCCTTCATGAGGATTTGTAGAAGCATGACAACAAGGCACTGGAGTTCCAAAAAAAGCCTGGGTGAATCTTTTCAATGTTAAACTCAACAGAACAACCACTATAGAATAAAGCAACATTTATGTATATTTTTAAAGCTAAAGGTCTGGCTTCAAGCATTTTTTTTTTCCTTTTAAACCATTCTAGGGAAATTATTCTCTGCTCAGAAGTGATAGTATCAGATGGTGCAGAACACCAAAGCAATTAAGGTGAGAAGAGTCTGGCTTATGTATTCTCTGCAGCTTCAGCAGATTTGCAGAATTCCAGGTCACTGCACTTAACAAGTGTATGAAACTGTAAAATTGGCACAAAAAAAAAAGACTGCTGTAGATTTTTTTTCTTCTCAGACTGATAAGTGTCTGCTGGACTCCACTCGGTTACACCCATACAGCATCTGTGCAGCACACACACTTCGCAAAGCTCGCTCCGTCCTCCTCTGATGACGCTAAGAGGATCCAAGTATGGCTGAGCCCTACTCCTCCTTGCCATCAAGAGTAATTTATCACAGTGCACGAGATGGAAAACCCAAGCTCAGCTAATGGAGCATGAGCTGAGTCAGCAGACTGCCGATAGGTATGATACAGCTTGTACAGCAAGTACAGTAAGGGGAAGAGTAACTGAAGTGTTGAATTCCACAAATGCTTCAATACAAGTCTACTTCAAGCTCTCCCCAGGTCTTAAAATACCATCTTCCTGCAGCCTGGCCCTCCTGTGGCTCAAAGCACAAATCAAGGAACTGAAATTGGACTAAGGTATTCATCACCAAAACATTAGAGTCCATCCTAGCTCCGTCACGAGGAATCTCTTCTATAGGTACTGTGGAGGTCTCACGGCATCCTGCAAGTTCGAGACTTTCCAGTTTCCTCAGGTAAGTCATATTTCCAAATAATAGAAGTGTAAAGCCTTTACAAACTTGCTGTGGAACTACCTGGGTGCAGCTCAATTCTGAGGACAGTGAAATGTTAACAGATCCTTGAATGGGTCTTTCTTCAGAGGTTTAACTTCTTCTGACACACACCCTCTAAACATTTCAGCATCTGACAGTAACAAACCGCCTGCTTTTAACATAAGAGGCTCTCCTGTCATTATAATGGATTTACTAGGAACCTGACACACCTCCAGACTACCTTGAGGCATCACACAAAGAGCCCATTCCTACAGATGCACCAATTTGAGAGAAATGTTTTTTTGTTTGTTTGTTTTTTAAATCTGTGAAGTCCACCACTCCCAAATCCAAACACTGCTTGTTTCATCCTTCTGTACCCATCCAGTGACCAGACGTTAACTGAGCTGCCTTGGAGCATCCTGCAGGGAACGGGCCTCCAGCTGCCAGGCTCAGGCTGTGCAGTGAGCAGCGCCTCACAGCCCGTCCGCTCGCTGGCAGCATGGGGAGCAGAGCTCACCTTCGCATCCAGGTTTGTATTTAATCAAGCAATCCTGCAGCTGTGAATCAGAGTACACCGGCTGACAGGTCACATGCTTCTGGCTGCTCTGCTTTTAGAGGAAGTTAGGGTTTTTATTGCAGGATAGCCTGGATGCCAAGGAAAGCAGATTGGGTCTAAAAAAAAATCTTCGTGGCTGCACTCAAGACTGCTGCCACATATGACCAGGAGATATCAGTAAAGTCACAAGGAAAAAAAAAAGAAGGGAAAATAAGCATTTAAATTAGTAGGATAGCAGAGATACAGAAGTACTTACAGCCCAAATCAGGTTCCAGAGACAGGTATACTGACAAGAAACACAAATGAGAAAAAAAAAAAATCAACATACCCATGAGCTATTGAATATCTCAGACTTCAATTTTGCAGACCAAATTGGCATAGGAAAAGTTTATATGTTACAAATTGTACCAACCTAAACAACGAATTCATTACTTGTGTGAAGTTCCATTTCTGAAGTCTACAGACCAGTTTGGAAATTCAGGATGCTGCTAGCAAAGCTTCCTCACTGTTCACCTTAGAAAAGCTGACTGTCACTCACTCGTAAGCTTGCAAGCAAGGCTGGAAAGTACTAAGAAATTCTGGAGTAACACAAGATGCTGTCAGTAACACAAGCTCCTTAGGAGATGCATCTGAAGTGACTGACATAGGTTAAACTTTCTGATCCTTTGAACCACGCATCTTGCAGCTGGGCAGGAGAAAAGCAGTAGTGTAGGGCTCCTAGTAAAGGATCCAGCCCCTTCACTCCAGCTCCACCGCCTTCGGCACAGTCCCTGGGTTGGTAGAAATCCACAGGCGGGCTCTAAAATCTCTCCTGCAAGCCATATCCAGAAATGCTCTCTCTGAGTTCAACCAGATTCCTTCAAGACACTGCCAGTCTGCTCTCTGTGAGTTTTCAAAGCATCCCAGACTATAAACTGCTTTGAATATTTCAGCACAGTAGAAAAAGGAAGAAAGGCACAATAACATCACCAAATAAAAGCTCCAACTTCACCCATTTCACACATTCACCAAGTACTTTGACTATATTAAACAGCCTTCTTGGGTAAGTTAGCATCATACAATTGGTCTGAATGGAGCCTTTCCAAAACAGTGAGGGGAAAAAAAATGTCTTTAGGAAGCTGTTTGCATAGGCATGAATTGTTAGGTATAATATTTGGTTTTGTTAGGGGCACAAGACAGGCTAAACAGAATGCATCCACTAAATAAACAAATGATTCTGCAGCTACTCATAAGGGCAACAGATAATACTACCTCTGGGTCTCCATTGTTGTCATGGTGCCCAGAGTCCGAGTTCACCAAAACAACTCTGTAACCTTCAGTATTTTTTTTTTTTTTTAAATGTTCAGATTTCATTTTATTTATTTATTTCTAAGTGAGTCTGACACCTCATCAGATGAAAGATCTTAAAACAATCAGAAGAGCATCTTCAATGCTTCGGTGATAAACCAGCAAAGCCTTCTCTTCGGAGTCTGAGGTTTTTGTTTGATTAAATAATGAAATGGGATGGAAATCACGGGATTAGAGTAAAATTGAAGGCTTCACACTTGTAACACATTCTCTGGCAAATTCAGTTTCCAGCTGTTATAGCTAATAAAAAGACTTCCCTCAACACAAACTACACAACAAGGGGTTTGACACTACGGGCACTTTCACAATGCTAGTTTTAGTGTAACTATTAGATCTTCTTCCATCACAGATCAATCTGTTTATTCCTTCTTCAGTCACCATGCATTTATTTTAACATTGACCAGGAGCAGGGATGCTTTTATATATAATCACTTGGATGATCCTGACTGCATACTTCAGACTACCACCCTCTTCCAGAACACTTTTTTGTTTGTTTTCCTGAACTATATTACAGTTCTTCTTAAAGAAGAGTAAGGAATTTTGCACCAAATCCAATCTAACAGTTACAAAAAAAAAAGAGAGAAATGTTTTAAATGTTTTTAAACCTACATATAAATCTAGTTCCATATAAATCTACAGAGATTTGGGTTAACCTAACAACACAAGAGGAACTAAGTGAACTATACACAAGGTATATTGATTTAACAGCAGAAAACAGGACCTTAAATAATTTCAAGGTCTTTTTGAAATGACAGGACAGCTATGGAAAATAGGACAGCAATAGATTAAGCAGATATGAAAATAAGGAATTGACAAGCTTGGGATTTTGAAGCTGAAGTCACCCAAACACGAAAGCACTAACAAAGGCAGAGGGTATAAATAAAGAAGCTCAGGCTAAAGCCACTAAACCTTTATCACAAATTTTTTTAGTTCCCATTGTTAAGGATGTACCAATACAACAGTAACCTTGACATATCAACAGAACAGGGAGGCTGAGAAAGTGTGGTTGGTTTACGTCCTCATATCAACAGAAAGTAAGTGGACGACTGAAATTTAACTGATTTTAGAAGGCCTTCAAGTTACTGGAGAAGAAAAAGGTAAACCAAAGCTTGGTATTGGAACCAACATAAATTAATGCATAAGTACTCTTAACACATCAATTCTACACTTTATAAAAATGTGGAAGATACCTGGCCAAAAAAAAAAAAAAATTAACTTCATGTTCTCAAACCTCCTGAACTTTTAACTATACATCTCACACATATAGACATGTATCATAAAGGCTTCTGCACTACTGGAACTGGAACAACAACATCAAAAAAAACCGCTCAGATATTAGACAGGCGTGACTATTCCAAAAGCTGAGAGAAAGCCAAAAACGCTGACTGGGCTGCCAGTCTCCGACAAGCAAAAACCAACCCTGAAATGAGTTTAGCTTCTTTGCGTTTGGTAAAGATCTCTGTCCAAACTTATATTGGACTGTCCAGCAGAGTAAGAATTAATTGTCAGAGGTATTCCAGCTCCCCTCTGAGGAATCAGTTATATAATAGCTCGTTTGTTTTCCTACGCAAACACCACAAACACATCACCGACACCAGGCCTCGCTCCCACTCAAGGAGAGGTGGACGCTGCTGGCGTTTGATGGCTCCCAACAGCAACCCGCACCAGCACCGTGCCCCCCCGTGCACCACCTTTCCCCGAGCACAAGCTCCCCACGCTCCGCGCTGCAGGCCCGGCGCCGAGCGCGTGCTGGTGGGAACTCCTGCCGGAGGTGCGCCTGCCAGCCAGGCTGACATGTCCTTTACAGCACACCCCGCGATTAACTTCATTTCGCCTTTGATCGGCTTCAGAAGCTCTTACGTGCCGCTGGATGCGGCGCGGCCAACCCCGAACAAAGCGGGCACGGAGAGCGGCCCCCGGGCTCCGCGGGGCCGGCAGCAGGTACGCGGCCACCGCAGCGCTCCCCGCTC
>VXAV01004188.1:160448-183918 GCA_013399715.1 Alectura lathami
TGGGCCCCCGGACACGCTGTCGCACCCGGCCTGCACCCCTCGGGCGCTGTCACAGCGCTCTGCCTCCCCCCCCACCCCGCCCAGGGCCGCGTCCCCTGCAGGCGCGATGTCGCAGGGCCCTGTCCTGCGGAGCGCAGCGCCTGTACCGACCAACACAGCCGCAGCACCTGTACCTCGGCCTCCTGTGCCCCCAGAGAAGCACAGGTGCAAATAATTGAGCGGACATTTGGTGGCTTTTCGGCTTTGGTGACACACAGAGGTGGCATCTTCCTGCCTCGAGGCCGCTCCTGGCAGCCAGATTAAAGGCAGCGTGGGCTAGCCCGACACGCTGTGGAGGTGCAGTGTTCAGTTTGGGGTGGTGTCTGCATCATCAGAAGGTTTTCCCTCTGCCAGTGCAGCCCCAACTGCTGCAGGACCATCCCGATGTCCGCTTCTGCCTCTCACCACCGTCTTCCACTCTGGGGTTGGCTGCCCCCAGACTCTGCCAGGGCCTGGGGTGGAGAAAATGACACTGTTTTAGGGCAACATTTTTCTCATTCATGTGTGAGTCAGCTATTCACGTTGCATGATTCATGTTCCTATACGTTGAAGTTTTGCCAGTTACTCAAGTGAAGCTAAAAATGGCATCTTTTATGGCACTGGTCTTCCCCTCACCCTTCTCAACAAGAATATAGAGATCACATGGGGTGGTCACACTCATGTTCAACTACAAATATTCTTGAGGACTTCCCTCAAATTCACAGATCCATGGGTCTGAAAGCCAAGAAAATATAAGGTAAGCAGAGATGTTGAATTGTTGTCCGTACTGGACCTACCCTGTTCAAAGAGTGGTTCCCTTCAGAAAGGATGCGATTGAAGGCGATCTCTCTCCATTACAACATGGAGAAATGTTGCACTGTGGAAAGGAACACACAAAACACCTCTGTTTAAGGTAAGGTTGTGCTAAAGCCAAGAATTTCAACGTTAGGCAGTCTTTCCAACCTTAACTCACTGTGGTTTGAGCCAGAAAACAGCTCACAGTGATGTTAGTTAAGGACAGACTTGTGGCTCATCCGGGAATTACTTTATTTTCTGACTTGCCACTTTGTTAAGCCTTCACCGTTACTAAAATATTTAGATTCCTCTGCGCCTTTTAAAAATACAGAGCTGTAAAAGGCTTCTAAGTGACAGACATCTAAGGTACCTAGGAGCCCGTCAAGAGACCATTTTAATGGGTGGAATATTTAAAGTATGTATTTTCTGCAAGTTTGTACTGCATATTGAAATTCAAAACTATTTTTGATTAATAAGCCGTTGGGAAGGAAAGAGGAGTTCTACTGATGAAAGTTTTCTTAATTGTGTACAGTCGCTCAGTAAATAAATGAATAAATACCCACTGATAGAAATTCTGACTCCTGCCTGCTTCATTCTACTTAAACATATTTAAATATCTTTTCATCTTACTTCTCAATGATCTCTAGAACATGATTCCTGAAAAAATCCTGCCAAGGAAATGTGAGGGGTTTTCTTTCAGCTGCTAATGCATTACCGTTCTGGTTCCCTCTGTTCCTCTCCTGGCTCTGAGGCTCTGCTTTCCTTTTTCAGTCCATTAGTTGCCTTGATTTCCTCCCTAGAATCCTGCTGTTTACCTCAGCCTTCCCTGGATTTAATACTCTCCTTGAAGGTATCTGTGTACTTTATATCAGAGTACTAATTGCCAGTTCATGCTGCCTATTTTGGGGCCATATGCTGAGACTTGTGGCCTTTTAAGCATTTCTGACTTGCATACAACTGAATATAACACAGAAGGGTCTGTAACAAATGCATTTAATAGAGTGAGAACAGGGACATTCGTATGCATGGCACCATGTGTTTTCCCCAGTGGCTGTGTCTGTAGATAGAACCCATCCATGGCTGACTCTCCAGAACTGCAGTGACAAGAAGCTAAGCAAATCTTTTGGCAAAAAGGTAGCACTTGTTACACCACAGTTGCTCAGGAAGCCCTGGGATGATACCATGAGTGAAGCCAGGGAGGAAAATCTGTCAGGGAACCTGAAGTAATCAGCCAGTCACGTAGCGACTGAATCATCAAGCCGGGCTGTGAGGTGAGGCAGGCTAGCACCGTAGCATCTAAGGAAAGGGCTGTAATACTGTATGCCACTCTGTAATTAGCCAGATCTAATTTGTTCATCAAGAAAGTCAGACGGCCAGTTGCTGATACTGCGCTATGAAAGGCCTTCCCTGTGCCATCACGGCCTGCCCTGTAAATACCTATTGCTGCTGTTTTCCAAGACTTAAAATGTGTCTGTAATTCATGTGCGCTCAGGGCCTCACAGTAGCAATGCAACCCAAATCAAACCTTGTACTGTTTTGTGCATTTAGCTGCTATGTTGGTGTTGCTGGTGTGAAAATATAATTATTTTTCTCACCAGAGGGCTGCAGGGAGCTGGTAGAAACACTAGGCTCTTTGAAAGTGCCTGTACCATGTAAGCTGGTTTAGACCTACCACAAAACGTGGCAGAGATTTCTCTCAAGCTTCCAAACGTAAATGAATAAAATGTCATTACACCAGTACGCAGAAGAATATTGCATTTCATAGCTGTGGGCTCCAGAGACTCCGCAGAGTGATTTGCTGGGGCGGGGGAGGAAGCGGGAGTCTGATCCAGTTCCAGTAAAGCTGATGCAAACTCCCCATTAGCAAAGACCCCATCAGACTCACGTATCTGTCTAGGAAATGTGACGCCTGGTCTCTACATTCCAGGATTTGGGTATTTAAAACTTCAGAGCCTTTGCCAAGTTTAGCTGACCAGTGCAGCGCTGTCCCAGATTTGCGGTGACAATCCCATGTGATGCACTTAGAGGCGACTCCACAATTCTCTTCCTCGCAACTTTCTCACAATAAAAGCAGTGCAGCTTAAAGGTCATCACATAGGAGTGGAAGACTGCATCCCAGACTGGTAAAATACAATGCCTTTTATGTTTTTACACTCAAAACACTCCACCAAAGATGTTTTGGAGGCTAAAAGTTGAATGACACCGGAAAAAAAAAAAAAAAAAAGGGCTGTGAATTTGTTTTATTAATGAGAACACCAGCAATGTAAAAGGAATAATGTCAGTGTTTTTGGAAGGATATAGGATCTCAATTCTTTAACATAAATCTGTCTCACGTTCATGGGCACTAGGAGTCACTTTGTCTTTGAGGCAAGTTATTCAGCAGCTGCAGAGTTTCCAGCACTGCTGCTGGAAATTGCTGGTGCTCACTAACGTGGAAGACAGATGTAGCTCTCATCAGTCCCATATTACAACTCCGATATTTCTACAACCAGTTAATCATTTAAAATTGTAAAACCTTATTGCTGGACTAGAAACAGCATCCTAGCACATCCACTTCTTCCCACAGCTTTCCTATCCATGCCCTGCATCCAACCTCCTCCTTGCCTCCCCTCATTCTCCTGCTCCTGCTGCATCCACCCTTCTCTGTTTCCCCTGTGATCTGACATAATTGTTCCCAGCCTCCCGCTGCCTATGTGCACACAGGTGAGTTCCAGGACACAAAGCAGAGGTTCCCCTTGTTCTCAGCATGGTGATAGCAGCCCAGTGCCACCAGGAGAACTGGCTGTTAAACGCCTTCTCCAGCTCTGGGTTCCCCTGGACAGCAGGTGCTTGGAGCTCCTTCAGCACAAATGGATTATTTAGAGAATTCAGCTGCCAAAGTCTGCCAGTGTCAACTAAGTGTTCAGATATTCAGATTTTCACATAATATGCCCAAATTTTGCCCCTTATCCTGCAGACAACAATGGCACATCCTGAGCACAGTGATGATTGCTTTGCTACGTTCCACATCCTCCCTCAAAAGCAAGGGGGCACATTTGTGCTTTTCCTTAGCAGGGCAAAAATAATACATCTTCCTGTAATCTTCTTCTTAGAAATGGCTGAACTATTTTTTAATTGTCACTTCCTGCAGTTTTTAGGAAGATGATCAGGCTGAGATAAACACCTAGGACAGAAAAAGGTAGGTGAGTGATGCTTGTTGTCAGCTCCTTCAGTGCAAAGGCTAACGATCATGAAATCAAACAAGCAGGTGCCAAGTTCAAAACAAACCAGAGTAGGTACTTCTTCACAGAGGGTATAGTTACACCGGAGAATTCTTTGCTGCAGGCCAGAAGTGACTGGGCAATTTAATGGAAGAAAAAAAAACATTGAGAAATACTATTTATAAAACTAGCACCTCTGGTTCAGGAAGTATGTGAGTGAGCTGCAGATCCCTGCAGGCGTGTGCAAGCATTGCCCCTGCTGACTCCATCGTCAGGCACTTCCCAAAGTCCCTGCCACTGGCTCTAGTCAGAGACAAGCTACCATGGCAGACAGACTCTCATTCTGGCGTAATCTGCCTGTTCCTACGTTGAAGGTTCAACCTGGAGGGTTAACATTTGGCCAAACAGTACACAGCTGAAACGAAAGGAACGATCCTGCAACTGTGGGCAAGGCTACTTGCTCTACCAGAACAAGCAGACACAGCATCCATGGTACAAAATAAGTCCGTAGTTCAATTCCACCATCTCCTTCCTGGAAGTTATTCCTTGACATAATAAAAATATCGGTAAGCTGATTTACGCAGGTGCTAAGCTGACAGTGAATGTGCATTGTACCCGTGTGATGACTGGTGAGTCACTGTGTGACTGCAGATTAGGACAAATCAAATGGCCTGTTCATGAGTTCAAGGGTAAATTTTCCACCTTCGTCATAAAAAGATCCTTGTCCTAGTGAATTCCATATTTCAATCTAGTATGTGGCTTAAAGAAGCCCGTCTTCTGTAGGATAGTTCTGTGCTTCCAAGGTTGCAGAAGAAGTGAGATAGTGTTAATGTTGTGTTTCTGACATTGTCGTTACAAATACACTTATGCTTCCATTTGTAAAATAAACAATATGTTTATACACATTTATATGTAATTATATCCAGCAGTTTAACATCACAGACCATTGACCTTCTCAAAAGAATGTTCTCATATATTTTCCTCCCTGCTTGCAAATATATTTTATTCATTTAAATAACTCCTCTGCTCTAATATCCCCCCATAACAGGAAACCAACATTTCAGTGAAGCTTGCGCTCTTGGAATACCAAAAATAGTTTGGCCACAAGAGTGGAAGGGGTGAAGGAAGTCAGTGAGAGGCCCTGCCACTGGGCAAACAAAATGCCAGCCCAATCGGCACGGCTTCTTTGCATAGCTGGTCCGACCATATATATATGCATATTAGTAAAATACATACAGTATTTATAGAATTAAAAACATTTCTATATGAGGAAATGGCATCAGGAAGCTGGGTCTGGTAGAATTCCTCTACAATAAAACCAGCTGCTCGGCAGGGGCTGATAGCCCTGGGCAGGGCGCTCAGGGGCGGGCTGCTCCCAGCAGCCTGCTGCCAGCACCCAGCAAAGGGCGGAGAGAAAGAGGGGTGGGAGGGGTTAAAGGAGAGGGAGAAGAGAAACAAAGAGAGAGGGGAGGGAAGGGTAGGGTTTCAGGAAGAAGTGGTACCTCTGCTCATTGATTCTCACTTGGGATTACTGACCTAGATATAGGGATCTGCTCACGTTTTCTACCACATCTGTGAGCTTTTTGTGGTGTCTGCCTTCTCTTGCTCTCCAGAAGAGAATGGTCTCATCACACCAGTCACTCTGGTTCAGGCTTGCAGCAAGGCAACAATGATTTGATGAAGGCAACTGAGAAGAAATAAATAGAAACATGAAGTGCTAGGAGCAGTAGCTGAGAGCAGGAGACTGCTTTCGCCTCACCTTGCCAGGCTGTCAGCATCAAACCAAAGACACGCGAGCACTTGTATGTGCGCACACATGTGCATGCGCGTTGACGTGAGTACAGGAGCACACCCATTTTCAGCCAGTCTCCTCATCCCTCCCGAGAGGCTTAAAAACCTGCCAGGGCCATCAGTTTGCTTTGTGCCACCCTGCCACATGCCTTGCAAGCCCCTTTCCCTGCGCGCTGGCTGCAGCGACAAGGCCTGCCTGTTGGGCCCTGACAGCGCTTGGCTCCTGGGAAGAAGTATTCACACACGATGGCAGCTCAAGAGAAAAGTTGAAAAGGAATCAAAGCCATCTCTGTTGAAATAAACATCTGCTCTGCGTTCAGTATCGTGGCAACAGGGCTCGCAAAATGCATGGGCAGCCCTCCAAGGGCTCCTGGCACATCACAGCTATCGGTACCTGCTGAAAACAGGCTGGCGGAGCAATCACAGCCCAGTGGGGAGCACAGACGGGGACACTCGGCAGAGAAAACTTTGGTCAAAGCTAGAAATAACTTCACAGTTCCCTTGGAGGAATACAGCTTAGAAATCCACCGCCCCTGTGGCGATGCTGGCAGATAGGAAGAGACTGCAGCATGGCGGTTTCCATGGGGCTGCGGTGTATGCTGATTGCCCCAAACCACAGCCAGCTTCTTCCCCATTGCCCCAAAGCAGTGAGAGGAAGAGGGCATTGGGAAGTGGCTGTAGAAGAGCACTTGCCCACAGAGCCCACGCGTGGAGCATCAAGGGCCGGGTGGCTCTCAGTTAGCAGAATCATGCAATTCCTCGAGGAGCAGTTGTGGAAGAAACCCATCGCCTTTGTCTCTGCCTACAGCTTCTGCAAGGCCAAAGCAGGACCATAAATGCAAAATGTTCTGCTCCCCATTTCTACCTTTGCATTCCTGTATCCCAGCAGGGGAAGGTCTGTGACACAACGGCAAGCTGAGTCCAAACGGGACAGTGAGCTTGAGCTGTTGGGACTGTATTGCTGTCACAGCCAGTGGTCCCCAGTGAGACATTTGCCTTGTATGCCTTTGGTATTAATGACAATGTTCTGGTAGGGGCAGGATCACAGCTTGGCTCATGGAGACTCACCTGAGCCTCCAGCTGGAATTTTGTAAAGATGGCGACGGGTCTGAGTCTTGTTAATGAGCAAATTTGGTGCATTTGAGCTGGGAATCAATGTGAAGAGGCAGCCTGATAATATCGCTGATACCGAGCTCCTTCCCAGAGCAGAAATGTGCATGAAATGCAGGGGGTCCATACCTTCCTGGGAGAGGAAACAGAGGTTTTTGTCTCCAGTCCCATTTACCCAAATTCCCTCCAGAGCACAAAGTGACACACATGGCCTTCACTGAGAGCTTCAAAAGGAAATTGCTTATTGCGCAAAAGATGTGCTAAGTTGAGCTGGTTGTTACAAGAGGACTTGAGAAATGGAACAAGTATCTTGGAAAAATGCCCAAAAGCCATTGTGTTGTGGGAAATGAGGCTCAGCATTCACGTTCCTTTCGGGCTGTCACTCCACGAAAACAGCAAGTGCCCGGCTTTGGGCGTGCAGCTGGACGTAACAGGTGGTGGCTCCTGTGTTGGGGAAATCAGGAGGTGCTCAAAACTTCAGCAAGGCCTGTAAAGGGTAAAGAAAGGGCACTGGGAAGCTGAGAGGGTGAGAACGGTTCAGAGTTTTGATAGTTTTACAGCAAAATAGAGTGAAAACATAACAGAAATGAAACGGAAACACAGGGCTACCAGCAGATGCTTCTGGCTTTTCATCTCCATTTGTATACATCAGTAGGGTGATCTGGAAACCTTCCTGCCTTCACAACTTTTGTTTCCAAGAAATGAACCCTCAAGCAATGCTGCAAACCAGCCCAGAACTGGGCTGGGGAGCAAACAGGGTTGGCAATTCTGTCTCAGTTCTGCAATCACACTTGTATGGGCAGAGCCTTGTAGATAAAACATGACTCCACGCAGGGGTCTGTCCGTGAGGATGGACGAGGCCAAGGCACCAGCACGGGGAGTCAATGGTAGAGACTGCAGCAAGGAAGGAAAATATCCAGAACAGCCCTGTGAGTAGGGAGTCATTTTTCTGCCAACTAGGAGAAACCAAGAGCAGATGACTCATAAGTACACTTCTCTCCCAGCTGCGTTGTGAGCTCTCCTCTATCTGGTCCAACTGCCACATACGTTTATCTGTTTTTCTGATGAAGAAGTCAGACATAAAGATGTGGATCAAGGCCAGAAAGGCGAATGGTGAGGCTGTCAATGGCATGAGGGTGCCAGTGTGAGGTGTGTGGTAGAAGGCTGCGTCTATAAAACTCACTGTGGTTGATGTGTCCCACATGTGTGCTAGGGTTTGACCATCTTTGCATCCAAGAAAGTGTGTGTGCTTCTAAATAAAATGTAAACAATGGTGAGACTAGGATAAGTACCTTCTCCTACCAGCAGATGTTGAACAGCACATTCAGTCCAGGAAACTGCCACTCCAAAGGTTAAAGTGCACGGAGGATATGAGTGAGATAGGGAAGAGGAAGCATTGCAGACCCTATTACCATTCACTGCTAATGAGCTGCTGAATACATGGGCCATTGGTTCCCTCTTTCTCAATGCCTGAATGAGGAAGGACAGCAAAAAAACCTACAGGAGAGTGCAAAAGGATCCCCAGGAGATGTGTCAAGAGTGCACTCCAGAGCCTGATCTTCCTGCTGTGTTTGGAGAGGCTGCCACAGGGCGAAATGTTTACTAGACTGACTCAGATATTAATGGGAGTCAGGGGATAAGTGGGAGAAAAGGGAAACAAAGAAGCCAGTGCAGCAGAGGAGAGCTGAACTTTCATAAGAGGGAAGTGAGGAAAGCTTGTTTATGAGCTGCTTTGTCAGGAAGTCCTGTGACTAGCCTTATTTCACTCACCGATTTTATGTACCAAAATTGTATTTATTGCATGCAGGAAAGAAAATGCATCACCAAGAAGTGAAAAGATGGGCTCACCTTCCATTCACAAGGTTATTGGCAGCTCCCTGAAAGCTTTCCTGCCAGGAAAGTGGCCCACCAGGGCACGGCTCTGCCTTTGCAGCTGTGGCTGTCGCATGGCGGCCTGCAATGAGATTTTGTAACCTTGGAGAGGAAACACAGTAGAGCTGTGTCTTCTTGCAGAACTGTTGGTCATTTTGTTGTTGTCGTTGTTCTTGCAATTTCAAATAAGAAAATTTGATATGCTGTAGTTTTGCATTGTGCCAGACTGACTGTTCCCACAGAGCAGAACAAGGCATCTCTTCTTTTTGCATTCTTCCTTTCCTGCATCTGTTCGCTACTCTCTGAACTCAAAGGAAAGCAAAACCCTGCCATTCTGTGGTTTCAGCGACAACTTCTGGATCGCATGGGAGATGTACAGAATTGCTTAGGAGCCTTCTCTAGCTGAGATTTCCACTTTCTGTTCATACCATGGTGTGGACAGAAGACCAGAAACAATCTGGGAGTTTGTGCAAGACAAACAGGACGAACACGAAGAACAGCATCGCCTTGAAAAGCCTGTGTTTGTGGCAGGGCAAATCAAGGAAGATGCTGACAGGCTGAGAAATTCAGGGGAGGAGAAGAGGGAAGGCTAATAGGCAACAGTGCCAATGGAGAAAGATAACAGCTAAATATGCTTAACTTGGTTAAACATCAACTCACAGATAAGAGGAACAAGCCCGCCTCCTGCACGGGTTTGCACAAGCCAAAAGGATGAACCATAGGGCCTAGGTCATATAGACATGTACAACAACAACAACAAATTTTCAGAAATATTGTCAGCTCTGTCACTGCTGACTGCCCATGCTCTGGTTTGGGCTGGCTGAGGGTGAGGGTCTGGTGCGGGTTCCGGTGCTGGCAGGCAGGGTGAGCAGGTGCCCTCGGATGTCCTTCCTGCCCCACATCCTGCTGCCACAGAGGGGAAACCCTGCAAGGTTCTTTCCTTTCCTGCCAGCTCCCCAGGGGAAGGTGGTCACTGACCCACAGGTGTAAGGTCAGGAAGGGCAAGCCTTGTACCCAGCCTGTCCCAACGCGGTGCTGGTGCCCAGAGGTTTGTGCTTCAGCTGCTTGCCACAGCCCTTGTGCAGCCATGAGCTGTTTGCTGGCAGCACCACGTCCTGAGAGACAGGCCCTGCAGTGGCACACTTGGGTTATGTGGGTTCAGCCTGCCCACATGTCCTCTCCAGCACATCTCCCCGTGCTGTAGCTTGGTGGTTTATGGCTGCTCCAATGGATGCATTGTGGCTGCTGGCTGGCTTGTCCCTTGGAAAACACCAACCTTACTAGCAGGTTTTAAACAGCATGCTGTTGGCATGATGGCATGGGAGGGAAGGCTGCTGGGGCCGTGTCTTAATCTGCAGTGCTTTTCTTTCACTTCTCCTTGTGGTGGTGGGCAAAGGGAGGTGGAAACTTCCTCTGCAGTGGAGGGTGATAGAGGGAGCTGGAACTTGTCCAGCAGCAGTGAATGGCACCAGGAAGATACACACCCAGTGGGGTGCTGTGGCTCCTAGAGCTTGGTCCAGGTGGCCCCCTGCTCATACCGCTCCTGCCTCTTCTTTCTCTCCTGCTCCTGGCTCAGGCAGCCTCACCAGGATCATCACATCCAGGTGGGACAGACAGACCTCCTGCAGCCTTGGCCGTACAGCTGCATTCAGCTCCCAGGTGATTATAGACTGAATCACCTTCTGGTGCTTCCCCATCTGGTGTGGCATGTTTGGTGGACAGGTAAAGTTCTGGCAGCGTATCCTTCTTCCCACCTGCCTCCCTGACTGCACCACAACCATGCATGGCCCTGAGCATGCAGAGCTTTCATGCTGATGTGAAACCCACCCGTGTCTGCAGCGCTTCCCCTGGATTTCCCCAGCGTTCTGCACTGCAGTCTCTGCACATGCTTTCTGTAGGTGCTTAAGTGTGCTCCAGAGGTAGGCCTCTGTAGGTATAGAAGTTTAAGTCACGGTAACTAATGTGCTCCTCTACCAGCTCTCAGCACCTCCGTCCGCTGTGTGCCCATGCTGGCATGTCCACAGCAGGCTTTGGAGCAATTTGTGACAACTGGATACTGTTGCTGGTGCTTTACCAAAATGAAAAACAAACAAAAACAAACAAACAAAACAAACAACCCAATGCATCCTACAGCAGAGCTGCCTCTACCCATGCTTCATGCCCAGAGAGAGACCTAAAGTGTGGGCCACGACACAGAGGACCTTGTGTGGTTTCCCAGGGCTTGATGTAGCCCTTGGATGGTTCTCGAGACCTGCCCCTGTGGGTGCCTGGTGCAGACCTGGGAGCCCTCTGCAACCTGCCCCTATTTTCTCACTCCTTCAGGACAGTGGGTATGGGGAGCAGTCAGAACTGTTTAACACCAAGGCAAGAGCTCAGCATCCCTTGCCTCCCTCTCAGTTTCTGAGTTTCCGTGTTGCCTCCAGCCTGGGAAAGGAAGACGCAGGAAGCCTGGCCCTGCACTCTGCAGGGTGGAGGAAGATGAGGGTCAGAGTCGAGTCAGGTGGAGACCAGAGCTCCCAGCCTCCAGGTCAGCCCCCAACTAGGGGATCATTCCCAGGAGCACCTGCCCTGCTTATTACAAAACTGCTCTGAGAAAAGGTGCTGCATGCCTGCAAAGGTCCTGGTTCCTGGAAAGACCCTCCACCCCAAAGTCCTCACCTGCTTTGGGGGATAAGAGGAGAGAGGGAAGGTGAGCAGCAACCAACGTCCTTCCCCGTGCTGTTTCTCATTGTGGTTAGCTGGGAGAGGCAGCAAAATTACCAACAAAGATGCAGCCAGCACCTGGTGAAGCAAGACTTCTCCCCCAGTTATTTCAGAGATATTCATCACATAACACTAACACCTGCACCAGCACTGCCTTTGAAGCTGATTTGTTTAGGAAACAAAATTGAGAGAAAATAGCCAAGTCACCCAAGGTGTCTGAGCACCCAAAGGAAGCTCAGCAGTCAATTGGCTCTCCTCTGATGCCTGAAGTGGATGTGATTTGGGGGCGGAGGAGAGATAAGAGTGGATTACACTGACTTTCATTCATTTGCAGGTTAGGCCGGTTCCGCAGGATTTCTGGCTGCTGACATCAGAGTGCTCTGTGAGCAGAAGGCAAGGCAAAGCCAACATATTAAATTTTCAGGAAACGCCAAAGAGACTGTAATTAGTGGCTTATTAATAAAATGTCACCATTCCCTGTCATCTCAGGCTTCCGAACAGGGCCTGGGCACCCTGCTCTGCCATCTGCCCTTAAGGTATTTACCGAGGGTACTTTACCTTTACTAACTCAGGCTTTCAGGCTGAGCAATTCTGGGTCCTTTCCCATTTAGACCAGAACAGGGACAGGTTGTTCCATTGCACCAATTTGTTGTGAGGAGAAATCACATTTCAGCCTGATCCCACAGCACTCCTGAGGTGCAGTGGCATCAGATGACTGCAGAGGGAGGTGTAGCAGGCAGGGGAGGCTCGGTCAGTGCCCTGTGTTGGGTGACAACAGCACCAATGTCCTGGGACTGGAAGCACTGGTACAGGATGCAGCACATTGCCAAGCCATAGCCTTCTAGAGTGGGGGATGGAGGACACAGGCTGCTCAGTCCTGCTGGTTAGAAAACACAAATTCACTTAAACAAGGAAAATGAGTTTTGTTAAAGTATCAGAGAAGGGAGCTGCAGGAGCCCTCTCTGTTAAAGGGAACATGAGACATGCTGCCGACACCGGGTAACTCTTGGGTAACACAGCCACTTCGCTCACTTACAAAAAAAAAAAAAAAAAAAAAAAAAAAAAAAAAAAAAAAAAAAAAAAAAAAAAAGGAACAACAGAAGGAACAACAGGCAGCTCCCAGCAGCTGCACAGCACACCGTGAGGGACCCATCCAGCCCTCTGCTCCTCTCACCTTAGGGCTGTGTTTTACACCTTGACCGAAGCCTCATCATGTCTCACCAGGTGCTGCCCAGCGTCAGGAGCAGGGCTGTGGATGAGCCTAGAAGAGGGAAGAACGGGAGGAGCTCACACATGAGCCACAGACCAGGGGCATTCCCATGAAGAGTGTCGCTGTGCTCCGAGGAGTTACCGGAGCTGTTAATTACTCAGAGCCCTGGTTTTATCCATGCAACGGCAGAGATGCGTTCCCTCCGTTCACCTCCAAAGCCACGCAACCAGCACCAGCCCCAGTGAGGCCCGTGCCCTGGAGCACGCAGGCACACCTCGGAGCACACCTGCACTCCCAGAGGCACGCCTGCATGCCCTTTGAGCACGCCCAGCCCCGGCAGCGCGGCCAGCTGCGAGGCGTGCAGGGTGCCAGGGCACGCTTGGGGTGGGGGCTCGGCATGTAAGTGGGGTGCCAAAGGGTGCTTGGGCGTGCACTGGCGGCCCGGGCCGGGAAGGGACGGGGCAGAGCGGCGTGGAGCCGTTCGTGGGAGACTCCTGCCCCCCAGTGTCGGCTGCGGGCACTGCCAGCTGCCGGGGCAGCCCCGCGGCTCCTCCGTTTTGCAGAAGGAGGGTTTGCATCGGTTCAACGAAGAAGCAAACGCACACACAGCTGTTACAGAAATATCCCAAACGTTTGCACGAAAGGGACAGACTCCCCGTGGGTGACACTAGCTCTGAGCCCCTGTGCTGGCCGTGCCTGCTGGTCTTGGGACAGTGGCACCCCCATGCTCACCCTCCTGCTCTCTGGTCATTGGGCATCCTGCAATAACACGTCAGATCGCACTCAAATTTTACACTTCTATTTATTGCACAAACCTGACTTCTCTGAGGTGCAGAGAGGGGCTGAGCACTTCCCACCTTCTCCATTGTCAGTTTTGGATTTTGGGCTACTTTCAGCTGACTTTGTTAAAGGGCTGGAAGAATTCTTCCACTCATAGACCTGCTCCTACCTGCTTGTGAAGACAGGTGGTGGATGAGACCCGTGAATGCATCGCAGGTGAGGAAAGGCTTGTCCCCTGCCTGGCAGGCAGCTGTCAGGGAGCACAAGGCACAAATCTGCAGGCACAAATCTGTTTTGTCCAGTTCAGTGCTCACAGCCTTTCTCTTTGGCAGGGAAAGTATGACACCTTTCTCCTCATCCCCTGTCTGAGCTGAGAAAAGAAAATGTAACAGGAGTCCAAGCTCTCCCAAGGAACTAGTTATCCTCCAGCATTAATAACCACAGACATGTTCAAGCTGCAGCTGGCAAGAGCATTGCCTCGCAGTATCTGTAAAAGAGGTGCAAGTAACACTTGAATCTCCCAGTGTTTGTCATTTTCCCAGAGCTCAGAGCCCTAGAGACAAATGGCAACAGCTTCCTTTAGGAAGCCTTTACCTTTCTCATTGTCAAAGGAGAGCCAGGAGCTGATACGATTGCATCAAAAAGACAAAGAATCCAAGGGAAGGGGAAAAAAAAAAAAAAATGTATGATGTGACCCGTTTTTACCTGTGTTGTATCAATCCTAAGCAGTCAGCTTGGTTTTTGTCCTTGTGAAGATGCAACATGATAAACTTTTCAATTTTATCTATATTTACTCTTAAAAAATAGAGGCTTATTTATTGATGTATTTTCTGGCAAAGTGAAATGTTTTACTCCTGTTACTCAGGAGTCAAAAAATACTACAGGAAGTGAATAGTTTTAGCTTAAACACAACAGCAACTTTCCTTCTTAATTCTTTTGTTATCACTCAAAGTCATTTCACAACATTTAAACAGCATAATAAAATCATTAATTGTGTACTTGTTCCTGTAGAGGCCGCACATAACTCATTAGAAACAGTGGCATGTGCCTTCATGTAAGAATCTGCTAACAAGACTGTCCTCGGTGGCACGATCTACGCACGCTGAAGGAAATGCTGCTTTTGCAAGCTTACTTCACTTGTCCGACTGCCATGGTTTTGGCTAGGATAGAGTTAATTCCCTTTGTAGAAGCTGTGTTTTGGGGTTTTGATGAAAACAGGGGCGATAACACAACCATGTTTTCAGTTGTTGCTGAGCAGTGCCTATACAGTTAGGGACTTTTCTGCTCCTCATGCTGTCCTGCCAGCAAGCACCTCGGGGGTCAGAACAAGCACAGCTGGCCCCGACTGGCCGAAGGGATATTCCAGGACATATGGTACTGTGCTTAGCAATAAAAGCTGGGAAAGAGGAGTGGGAAGGGGGGGCGGGGGGAGGACACATTCAGCATGATGGTGTTTGACTTACCAATAAACTTACTCATGGTGAGCCATACTTCCTTGGAAGTGGCTGAACAACTGCCTGCCGATGGGAAGCAGTGAATGAATTCCTTGCTTTGCTTGCACACCTGGCTGTCGCTTTCGCTACTGAACCGCCTTTATCTCAAGCCACAAATTCTCGACCCTTTAGCTTTGCGATTCTCTCCCCCGTCCCACTGCAGGGGGAGTGAGCGAGCTATGCTGAGCTGCTGCCGGGGTCAAACCACAGCAAGTGACCTGGAGGGCAAGAAAAGTGGAAAAACTTTCGGCCAGTTAGGAGGTAGATAGAGGGACAACGTAAACAGCAGCACATTTACAAAACCATTCAGAAAACAGCTTTGCTTTGTAACGCCTATTATTTATGCATGAAGAATCATGGTTCTATTCCAGATGTTTCAGGAGGACACTCCATGCCCATCACACCGGCAAAGTTTCTCCCATGCACGCTGCTGGTGCTCAGGGGCTGGATTAGTGCAGACAGGAGGAAAAGTTTGAGCATCCCGGCGCTGGCAGAAGATGCTTGGGGGGAACCGCAGGGTGAGCAGAGCAGGGACATACGCTACCTCCTCAGCTGCTGTGGCTGGAACACTCTGTGTGCATCTGCTCTGAGCTGGCCTGCATTACGTCCCCTCGGGGAGGGGGGGGCTGTGGGAAGGAAAACAGCTCAATGGCCTGCTCTGCACTACGGACAAAGTTAACTGCTGCTTCCTCTTCTCAGTTGCTTAAAAAAAAAATAAATAAAATTACATTTCCCAACCCCAGACAGGGTGTTCCATTTCCTCAAGAGGAAGAAAAGCTGTACAACCGCTGAGTCAGCCCAGGGTTGTGTAAACTACACCTCAGTCACCCTGGGAGAGACACTGCATCCGCAGATCTGCACAGGCCGCACTCAGGCAGTAAATTAACAACTCTGGAAGGCTTTGCTTAAATAAAGAGAATAAAAACACTACAAACCCCATGCACATTAAGAAGATACTATACATCTTTCCAACATACAGCTAAAATAAAAGGTTGCAGCTATAAATAAGAACATTTAAAGACCAGCATCACACAGTTGGGCACTCACAAGCTGAAAATCTCCTGTTACTTATGGTGTATTTTATAGGAGAGTACCAGAGCCTCTGTTTTTTATAGCACACTTCCCATTTTTGTTCTACTTGAAGAACACAGCAACAGAGCAAAAAATCCACTTTGCATCCACTTTCAAGTGTTTTTAAAGCTACAGTTGGCAAATGGGAGAGCTGCAGCAGAGCTGGTGGAGACACAGGACCATGGCGTGCTGCCTCCTGTGCTCCCACCAGACCTCGTCCTCCTACCATATTTGGTAGAGCAATGAGGATGCAAGGCAAGAACAAAAAGCCTGGCTTGGCAGGCCGCTGGCGATAAAGCCTGGTTTGTGTGCTGTAATTTGTGGCCGCTATCTCAGGGAAATCTGAAGCCTTTCTCTCCCTCTGAGCATGCCCTGCCTCTGCCCATCAGAGCTCTGTGCTGCAGCACCCAGCTGCCCAGGGCTAAGGGCATTGAGATTAACAGAGGGCAAGGCAGACAAGGAAGGAGCCTAAGGCAGACAAGGAAAGAGCCTGTGCAGACCCTACAAGCTAAAGGAAGATGAAATACAGATGTATGACCCGATGGGAAGGATCAGAACGAGCTGGCTGCAGTGAAGCTCAGTGCATTCAATTTTCCTTTATTTTTTGCGAGGACTAAAACAATTCTCTATTATCAGAGCACATTAACAAGCAAATAAACAACTCAGAGGAACAGGCTAGAGAGCATGCAGATAAAGTGGATTTCTTCAGGTGGGCAGGGCCTAATTTATCACTGAGTGCAGAATGACCTAAATACTGAGGCCACCCAAAATGCTGGCAGCTCTCTTTAAACCTGTAGCAAACAGGAGAAGTCCCTCAAAGCTTAATGACAAACGTTGTGTGTGTCTTCAGAAAGGAAGTCTCCAAGAAATTATTCATCCAGTTATCCAACTCTTATCCTGAGAGAAATCCTGGAACAAAGTATGCAATTCTGTATCCCTTCTTCACAGTGCTTACAAGCCCTCAACAGTTTGTGCAAACCAATCTTTTTTTTTTTTTTTTTTTTTTTTTTTTTGGGAGAGGCCAAATATACAGGGTAACATCCTTCTAATCTGCTTGAGGTGCTTGAGGAAATACAACAGTTAACCACTGACATGGACACACAGCTAGTTAAATAAAACTCTTCAAGTGCTCTTGACCACCCAGCAGGATAGCAAACGCTGCTATTTTCACAGGAATCTGTCAGGTTAGCAGCCTTATTCAGCATTTTAAACAACTTAATCACGTGAAAGAATGCTCTCCGTGGATTATATTGAATGAGGAATGGTTAGAAAGCTGTCCAGGGACACAATTCAAGTATTAAAAAAATTGAAGCAGTTTCCAAATGGCACAGAAACATAACTGACAAAAATGCAATTCAATAAAATTATTACAAACATTCCTCTTAGGCAGGAGAAATCAATTTCTCAGTAAAAAGCCACTGACAGAGTAGCAGCATTGCTAAAAGAATTGTAAACTCTAGAAAGCCAAAAACTGACTATACAACAGTCCATTGCCACAAAAAGAAGGAAAAACTACTCATTCTGGACATACTTTGGGAAAGAGGAACTGACAGACAAACAAGGGCATTGTTCTGCTGTTTTGGGGATGACGCAGATTTGCTTAGAAAGCAACACACACGGCTATAGGGAAGGCTGCCTAGAACAACAATATGTTTAGGAAACACGACTTAGGAGATGAGTTTGAAAGATTCAGGCTTTTTTTTTTTTTTTTTTTTTTTTTTTTTTCCTCAAAGTGGAAAAGAGAAAACAGAGACTGAAGTCAAGGCATATCAGAGCGCAAAAGAGCTGCGAAAGAGCAATGGTCCGTGGCAATGGCAGGAAGGACAAGAAACCAGCTTAATTTGCAGCAAATTCAACTTAGGCCAGTTACTAGGGGAGTTTTCTAATTAAGGCAAATACAGAACATTTGGGAGCCTCCTTCACTAGAGATGGTTTTCCAGGCTAGGCAAGCAGCCACCAGGAGTGCTGTCCTGGCGCAGAAGACCACACAGCAGGTGCTGTCCTGAGAACTCCTCCAGCCCTATGTAAGCTTTAATAAATGGGTGACCAATATAATTTACGTATCTCCCATAAACAAAAGAATTCATGTTACACATCAAATAAAAGCAGTCCAGTTTTTCCAATGCTGCAGGATTTTTGCTCCAAGCAAAGCTCAAATGCACCCCTTGAAGTCCAGCAGATTCCCTTCTCTGTGATGGGCCCGTTATCAGCTTTTCCACATTCATTCCCCTAAGAAAACAAGTCACAAAGTCCTGTGCATGCAATAAACACTGTATGAAAATCAATTCTGGAAAAATGCCAGCTAATGGTTCTGCTTTAGTACTTGCAGGCCTAGTCAGGGTTATCTACATTTGAATATTTTCTAGGAACATAGGATCATTATGGTTGGAAAAGATCTCTAAGAACATCCAGTCCACTCGTCAATGCATCACAAACGTGACGGAATGTAAATTAAAAACTCAGTAGCCACACTACGAACAACGTTCCCTGTAACTGACACATTGACATTTGAAGGGCTGAGTGGTTTCATACCTTTTAAAAGAGCACCCAGCTGGTATTTTCTAAGTTTCTACACTGACATTTTGTGTAAAGGAAAGAAACTTGCGATGCTAAGAGGCTTTGATGTGTAGGAGGGAGAAAGGTTCCAACAGGCAAAACATGATAAATACGAGCTGATTTTGGTGCTCCCACTCCCATCAAATCAATGGATTTTGTTTCAAGTTGCGGTGCGAAAGCAGGTCTGGGAGAAGTGGCAATGACAGAGCTGAGTGCTGTAAGGAAGCACTTTTCTGTTTCAGACTTTACAGAATTGCACTGAATACGTGCAGTGAGCTCTGAGACAGCAACAGATGATAGTGTGTGATCTAACTGAGCTTTGATTAGGCCAATAAGAAAAGATGCCCATTGCACATCTTAAAAAAAACAGTTTGTCTTCTAGGATGAAGTGCACATGCTTTAAAATAAAACAAGTGAGACAGTAATTTAACTCTGGGCTCAAGTTGCTGCTAATTTTTGATCTAGCTTACTGATCTTTGTCCAAGTTCCAAAAAGCAAGACTGTCTGAACTTAACAAGCCTCTTCGTGTCTATTTTCAATCTCAAGATTTCAATTTCAAGCCAAGACTATTTTAGCAGTTTAAGGCAAGTTAAATACAACAAAACTTCAATGCAATAGGCTTGGAGCATGATTACTCGAAATACTGGGTAGCTGGAAAGCCTCTCTTTGTAGATGCTTTGCACAAGAGTCATCCAAATACTTCCAGTACTTTGGCAAGAGCAAAGCAAGGAGCAGAAAGTATTACTAGAATACCCTGGCTGGTTTACAGCTCTGCGGTGACAGCAGCACTAGCCTTCCCTGCTGAGTTACTACCTTAAGAGCACTACTTCGAAATAACTACAGCACAGCAGCAGAGGGATACTTTAATGATAAATGTGCAAGGTTTACAAGCAAAGAAAAATTATTTAATTAACCCAACCAACATAGCTGGCGAAAAGAGAAGACCCAGAAGTCATCAGCAAGCTTTCAGGCTCTTACACGCTGAGGCACCGTTTCCGGACCTGAAAGTTTTTCTCTCTCGTGTCCCTCCCACCCAAACCCAGATTGCTTTGCTGTGGTGACAAGCGTGGATTTAGTTACTTCAAAGTGATCTTAAGTCATCTGCTTTCACCGTGATTCAACAGAGCTCGTAGGAAACTCATCCAAATAGAAAGATCTTAATCTGGTTTTGTGTTTGGATTTTAGTTTTTATCTAGAAGCCACATTTCTACAGCTGGCGATGCAGTCACTGGGGGTTGTTCCAATAAAATACTTTCAGTAAAAAATAAGCGAGCAAAACCAAAGTATTTGGTACTCACATTGATGAACCTCCAATAACCCCAGCAGACCTCCTGCTCTTCCCAGCCCCACTGTGCCCACTCTGGACCCCAGGTGCTCAGCAGCTGACTGAGCGCAGTGCTGGGAGCAGGAGGGAGGTTTCTGCAGTGCCCCGACCATACCTGGGCTTCCAGGCACCCACCTCTTTCCTGGGGTGAGGGGAAAATCCCTCCAAAACTGAAAGTCTTTTTTTTTTTTTTTTTCGATGTAAAATAAATCAACCTTTTGCTTCCAGTGGAAATTCTGAATATTTCAAGTGCTAATTCAGAACTAAATTTATTGAAGACTTTCCAGTGAATGGAAATACCCCATGTGTGAATAGTTCTACCTATTAACACTTGGGCTTACCACTGAGGTGTTCACCTACTGATTCTTTTGAAGCTACCCAACTATATCATTCCATACCTTAACTGAAATCAATGAAAATTCACAAACAAATCAGGCGTTTGATCTCTCTAGACATGTCAAATACAGAAAACTTCAATTGTTTCGTATTTAAGACAAGGTATTAATATAGGAAAACTATTTCTGCAGAGTGTTTATAATCATTATTTTCCACAAAAATTGTAGAATTGGAAAATAAAAATCCAAATAGTCTTGCTATATAACTTCACAGTCTATTCCTTAATTGTGAACGATCTGCTCACTGAACTGAAGGGAACAACATGTACTTTCATAGAATCTTTCAAGTAAGCCATTGCTAACGTGCTTATTTGGCACTTGAGCATGTTAGGGTCTAAGCAATGAGGCAATGGCTATCATCAGGTTAGCAACCTGACATTTTTTAATTACTTCAGCAGCTAACAGGCACATTAATTACTTGAACTATGTTTAAGGCTACAGCAAACTGAGTCAAATCTCAGTCTGAAAATAAACATGCCAATGTAAGAAAATAGCGTTGGAGTATGCACAGGGCAAGAGCATACATCTTGGGCACAGCTCCATCTCTGTTTCATTACCCCAAAAATGGCAGCCCCAGCATTCCCCACTGACTGAGTTCACTGAAACAGAACATGCCAAAGCAACACTTAGTTCTTCTTCTCCGTGTTTTACATGCCTCAAACTTACTTTCTTTTTAAACCATTGCCATCTTTTCTCAACCCAAGAACCAGATGCCATGCACCTGTATTGAAAAACATTCAAACATATTTATTCATTTTTTAAACATGCTTACAAATCAAGAAATCGCAATAATGAGCCACAATGATAGCAAAACTCAGGAAAAAACCCTAACCATAAACCAAAAAAGACACATTAAAGCTTCAAATATACTCAGACACTTACTTCCAATGCTAAAACACAGGCTCAAGGAATCCATCCATTAGGAAGTGTGTCAATTACTATTATTCAGGAAACAAATGATTACCCAAAACATTTATATTTTGATATAAACCATCCTCTGTGTCTAAGCTTTTTTTTCGGCCTAGAACTCCCAGTCTGTTCTTCCCCCCTCCTTTTCCTTAATGAATTTCTTTTGTTTGTTTGTTTTCAAACAAATCCGGTTTGGTTTTTCGATAAACACCAAAACAAAGTCAAAAGAGCTTAGGGTGAAGTACCAAGGATCACCTTCCTAGACTGTTATACTGAAAGCCACAAAACTTTATGTTAAGCCATGATGCTTACTGATATTGAAATCATACACTTCTGTTTGTCTAGCGATCTACAATGAGCAACATCCGAGATGAGGTAGATTTGAGAAACAGTTATCTCTTTACAACGATACGAATGTTGCGGGAGTGAAGCTGACGAAGGAAATTAGTAACTCGTTCCCCTGCACTATTCTTTTACCTCCGACAGTGCTGCTAGCTGACTTTGTATAACCTGAGCGTTATTATATCGCACTGACATCCCTGAGACTTCTTGTTTTGTCTCATGAACAAATTTTTATGATTTTTTTTTTTTAGCCTGTTTGCAAGTAAAAAAGATATTATGTGGTCTGCTAGTTCTGCTACATTTCTCTTCCCTTTCTACCACCAGTAACTAGAGGTGGAAGAAACTGCGTATTTGAGTGGTTCGGCGGGGACTGGGAACTTGTGAGAGGGAGGAAATACGCAGGAGGGTAAAGGATGTAAATTTGTAGCTAGAAAACCAAGCTCCACTAATTTTACTTCTCACAGAACATTAGGTTCTAAATAATGTAGCATGCCATCTTGGGATTTTGATTGAATTGAGTCTGAGGATAGGGCTGGATTTTAAAACAACAGCGGTTTCAGAATTTGCTCATAGAGAACCTCTGGAGATCTCTTTCCAGTCTGCCAGGACTGCCTCAATGACCAATGTGTCTGCATGCAGCTGCTGAGGGAGCTGGGAGGAACAAGAAGTTTCTCAGCCCCTACCTGTAACCACAGCACAGGTTAGAAACTAATGCTCAGGATTCAGCACAGAGATGTTAATTGTGCCAGAAAACTTCTGTTGGGCTCTGCTAGGTAATGCAACCTCAAGACAAAACTATGGTGAAAAACAAAAACAAAAAAAAAAAAAAAAAAACAAGTCAATTCATGATTTGAAAAAAAATGTCATGAAGCTGCTGCAACAAATAGCAAAGATTTTTTTTTTTTTTTTTTTAAAGTCAAATAAGCACCTTTTTAAAAATGGCTAAATCCCTAGAGAGGAAGCTGAAATCCAGATGTGATCACTACAGAAAAAATGAAGTTTGTCTCCGAGAAAGCATGCCAAGGTTTCATCTCCTCTTTCCCCAGATCCATCAGCTCAGCAGCAAGGGTCAATCTTAAAGTCTTTGGATTCACTCCGTTTCTGCTGTTCAGCACGTGCTAAGCAATTTGACCACGGCTCCTTGGACTAATGCATCCATCCTGGTAATTTTGCTGGATAAACTCAGTATGACTCAGCTTCTAAAATCAGTTACCTTTGGCCAGTATGGCCAAAGCAGAATCACAGTCTGGTATCATCAGCCACTGCACAAACAGAGGCAAAGATTTATTTTTACCATTTTAAAGCATAGTTAACCCAAGAGTTCATGAAGGCCTCGTATCTGAGGACAGGCACTTGAAAGGATAAAAAAATAAAAGTAAGGCTTTTCTATGACTAGTCTGAAAACCAGCTGGAAGGTGAAGAGGCTTTTCATACATGTTTTTAAAGAAAAAAAAAGCAGTCCTCTTACTGGGTTTGATCAGCCCACAGCTGAAGCACATCAATCAAAACCTTATGAAGGTCAGCCCGTACGTGTCCTTTGGAAAACTCCCTGCCCTGGAGCACTCAAGACAGGCCAGTCACTAATGGTCCACTGCTCTGGCATCCCATCTGGCAGCAGTTCCATGTAGTAGCAATGATGACTCACCTACTGGAAACAAGTCTTGTGTCACCAGCTGCAGGACAAAGTCAAATACTTAGAGAAGTCACAGTGCTTGCTTCAGAAAAGCAAAACAAAAAACAACAAAACCAAAAAAAGCCAACATTTGCAGTCTGTGAGGCACAAACACAAGTGCAAATGACAAATAATAGGGCAGAGCTGGTTGGAGCCAGAACAAGAAATGCTGCAATGCAGTCAGATGAAATTTATGTACACGCTCATCTCGGATGATCCAAGACGAATT
>VXAV01004188.1:203952-236177 GCA_013399715.1 Alectura lathami
ATCAAAACTTTTCTCATCATGGGTTTTTTTTTTTTTTAATCCTTTACACAGTTCCAAATATTCCTGAGAAAGCTCTGTAAAACATCACTGATACGTTTATATTTCAGCAGTGGGTCTGAGTGAACCGTAACTTCCATCACCGGACGTCCCGCTGATGGCGCAGAAGACATGTAAGGAGTCGTGCATCCATGGAGAATGCATTGTGTCTTCGTGGTACATCTAGACAAAACAAAGCAGCCACAGATTCAATAAAAGTTTCAGTTCACTATTACAATTCAGTTGTTTAAAAAGGTATGGGAAAGAGATATCCAACCTTGTCTTCAAAGCTGTTTCACAAAGGCAGCATAACAAAAATGAGAAAGAACAGTACTTTAGCAATTTCTGTAGCATTCATGCACACATTCTTCTGTACAGCAACTGAAAGATAGCTTTCAGTTAGGACTATCTAGTCTGGGAAAGAAACAGTTCTCCCTGTATACAAGTATTTTTATTCTATCTTAGCATCAATAAAATTCCATTTTAAGAAGATATATATTTGTAAGCATGGGGAGGATATGCAGCTAAGTACAGCAAGTACCCACTACAGCCGTGCCATGTGCCAACACCTTGTACTTTGTAACCTGAAGGATGTCTTTACAGCATGGAATCTAACTGCACTGGTAGAGCTGCTCTAGAGCTGGCTGGGTATTTGTTTTGCCCTCTGTGGTTCATCAGCCAACAGTCTGAATTTACAGTAGTGAAACTGACATTACCGGCCACTGCGAACAGATTCTGGGCATCGGGGGCATTCAGCCACTCTCTGAGGCTTCTGGTACCCATTTGGCTGCAGTTTACCAGTTCGTTGGTTTTACATTTCCCTAACTTAAAATATCAGTAGATAGGTCACAGGCTGACCCATCTGCCCCGTCATCTCAAAAGAAATGCACTGCCTGTGCTGCTTTGGGGCACTGAAAGTATTTAGAAAAGGGTCTGTTATTTGTAATGAGACCCCTAAATTAATATAATGTACTTTTTATGTTTAATGGAGTAACTTTGCAGAAGAGGAAAAGGTGTAATTGTTTAAATTGTTAGATATTTAGCTCATCTGATAGCAATACGAAGTCCAAGTCAGCAGTTATCTACATGATATTGTACAATGATTTGGAACAATGCTTGTAAACACGATGTTTGAAGCTGTTTTTGATCTAATACAAACAGAACAAAGTGAAAATAAGTCCTTCCAGTGAGCAACGCACTTGGACAGTTCAGTTGCTGTAATCCACACATTAACCAAAGAGAACAAGACAATGTATTTGTAAATATGTAAAGATGAAAGGACATATTTAACAATACTTCTTTGTTCCAAGATAATTTTAACCATTGTACTGCCACAGTGCAGAGCTGAGTGATTTGTTTTCAATTTGACTATTGCAGAATTCAGAAACCACAGAAGTTCCAGCAGCTGCATGCAAATCAAATGTCCTAGAGGAGTTCACTTGCAGTGTAGAGTAAGCAGGTGGCAACCCCAATGAACAAACACCTCCAAACAAAATTTGGCAGTGAAGTAAACATCGTAGCTAATGCACACCAAAAAAAAAAGATGAATGTGCTACATGTGCAAAATCAGTAGTTTGCACACTAAGAAATCTAACAAAAATGGGTTGCAGCAGTCACCTGTTCATAAACAGATCCTCCTTTATATTTCTACAACAAAATTCAGCCCCGTCATGAGACTACACATTCTATTTCCCTGAAATGCTATGGTGCTTTTCCATAAAAAGACTTAAGCAATATTTTACTGTAAATAAACCTGGCTTACAAAAAGCAGCCCGGTGCAGTTGTGTTATTTTGCCACTTGTACACTTTTGAACTACTTTGAACAACTGCTCAAATTATTGTGGAATTTGCCTATCTATTTTTAGAGATTTAAAATACTGCAGTTTTAATTAATAGTCACACATGGAACAGTTGTATAAAAGGTAAATAAACAATGTTGAAGCAGTACATTTATCTAAGCTGTGAGAAGCTAAACAACTGTGTGTGGAGTAACTAGGAGATTTTGAAAACATCCTTCTAATTTTCAAGACCTATGAATCACAACACAGCCAGCACCGTTCATCTCACGTGCTTGATGCTGTAAAACTACAATGAGCTTTCTCTTGTCAAAATGAAGGCAAAAGAGGAGAGCAGAGGTAAAGAGGTTACTTCAGAAAGCCAGTTTTCATCTAATTTCGCAGCACGGTTCTAGGTAGATGTGCAGTTGTTCCCTGAACCTTCTACCTCTCTGATGTTACTATTCAAACGTGTTTCCCTAGAAGGATCCAAGAAAACATTAAAACATAGGTCATGTAAGTTAGCACAAACATGCTAACAGTGCATATAAATAGCTGGCATCTGGTCAAAATTCAAACAAAATATCCTTTAAAGAAAAAAAAATAAAAAAGGAATCTAAGCAGGATCTAACTCACGAAATGGAAATTTTGCTAGATAATTTCGACCTATGACTTATCACAGGATTCTGTCAATGTAGAAAACATGAGGCAAAACATGGCACGAGATTGCTGATGCCCACAATGGCCAGGAAATTAATGACATGAGTCAGTGAAGACTCCGTCCTGTATACTAATGCCAGGGCGAGACTGTCAGTCAACAGAAACTACTTGTTGCAAATCCCCCAAGAGTATCATTTAGTTCCTCGCCTTTTCATGCTTGGTTAAAGAACATAAAACGAGCTGTTTTCAATCAGTTTTCAGCTTTAGCTAGTTTTCAAGCACAGAGAACCACTTCTGTGGGCTCCTGACATGCAGTACATGCCTGCTCATGGATGATGTCCGAAAGCTCTTTCACCATATCCCGAAAGTTTGATTTTAGTCCCTCATGGTACTCCAACTGATCCTCCTTAATGAGTCGCTCGTTGAGCTCCAGAGCAATTCCACAGGCTTGTATAAACTTCCTGGAGAGGAAAGGAATGAACTTTGAGCATCACAATTTCCCAGTCTGCTGCTGAAGCAGACAACCATTTTTCCCCTTTTCTCCAGTGTTTGGGTCAAGTCATATTCCGGGGTATCCCTAGCACAGTGGATCAGGGAGTGGGGAGGGGCTGCACCCAGGGACTGTGCTTTCTGAAGGAGTGCCTTTGAGCCTGGGCCCTCACTGGAAGGGGCACACGCACCTCCAGCGCAACACACTGGTCTCTGACCTTCTCCAGAACCTGCGGCACCACTCACTGCTTGCAGAGCCGACGTAAGCCCCAGCAGCTGCAGGTGGGGTCACAAAACAGAGGCAGGGCACGGGCACAAGGGAGAAATCAGATGCACAGCACTTGACAGATCTGATGGGTGTGATGCAGCACGTGTGCTGGAGGTCAAGTCGCTAACACCAGACACACCCTCCAGAAAGAAATTTAGATCATGGGGGGCTGCAATATCATTTTCATGGTTACTGTTGCTCATTTTCTTCTCTTCACAGGCACAGTTCTCCTTTTTATTTATTTATTTATTAAAATGAGACAATAACAAAACTATAAGCATGTCTGAGATTTTTCCAGCTTTTTTTTTTTTTTTTTTTTTTTTTTTTTTAAAAATTTTTTTTTTTTCNGATGAAACAGATTATGTTTGTCCTGGCTGCACAGCAGGGCTGAAAAGTAAAGAAAAACCTTACCTCTGTTGTGCAGCCATGCTTGGCAGGTTTGCAGAGATTATTTCCTTATTCTGCTCATGGTTTGCTAGGTCCCTCAATATGCTGAAGGTAAGCAGGATTGGCCCAAATGCTGCTTTGTCTATAAAGTTACCAGTGGGTGAAATGGGAGTCGCCAGCACCAAGTAATGAATGCAGGAGGTGGTGGGCAACTGGTTGCTCCTGGGAGGTCCAGAAAGCAGTATGGCTATGTGTGGGGACAACGTCCTGAGGTGAAGAGGGAGCTGCCTGGCTGTGTCTTGGGGGACACTTTTAAGTGGGAGGTAAACAACCATGTTCTAAGTACTGACCATGAGGGACTGGAGAGAGTGAGACAAACGCCTGTGCAAGTCATATAGTGTCGAAAAATAAGCAACAGAATCAAGAACGATGGTACCTCATAAACTAGAAAGGGATTTGCTTTAAAATAGTCAAAGTTCATCATTAAGTAGTCCAAAATCTGTTTGGAAAGTCTGGGAAACAACACGCAGTATGAAAGAGCCCTGAACACAAGACTATCAGACCTCTAGTCTTCACACATACTTTTTTCACACTTCAGCCTCAAATACCCACACAAACAACTGAAGAAGGCATTCAAGCATGGACATCACAACCCTAAGACTGGGAAAGCCTGACATATATTGCTACATTGGCTTTTTTCCGTGTCTGAGCAGCCATGACCCTGTGAGACCTGGATATGTATAAGAACATTCAGCATCTGCTGATTCTGCAGACACAGAAAACCACAAGAAAAATTAGTACCATGCTCCAGCCAGCTTGCTAGTTTTTATTACATTAGAAATCCTACCTGAACATTTCTTTCAACTCATTCACCTTCTTAGCGGGATATTTACTGGACTGGCTGTCACTTAGGAAAGCCCTGGCATAGGCCAAGGGACCAGCATTAACCTGGAACCAGAGAAGTAAGAAATAATTTATGCTAGAACTTTGGTTGAGTTGCTAAAGGCAGTTATGAAGGCCATAACATTTTTTTAACTTGAAAACCATTAGCATATTATTTGAATAACACCAACTCTGCATTACTAATATCATCAGAGGCAGCTGAAATGTCAAAGCTTTAATATTAGTTTTTCTATCTAGATTTTTAAAGACCAAAAGATTAAAGGAGATAAAAAAGAGGCAGTCTGTTTCCTCATACTTTCCTCTTATTTCTGTTTGGCAAGCAGTATGCTCTGAGCCTTAAGGCCGTGTATCTGGCTACAGAAAAGTCAGGTTCACAAAAAAGTTACTTGTGCCTGATATTTACAGTACAATCTTAAGTAATTAAGTACATTTCAACATTTACCCATGGACAACTGATGTGCAGTTACACTTGAACTTGGCAATGCAAACACCGCTGGACAAAATGGCTATTGTCCTGAGCCACCCAGCAGTGAAAGTGGAAGGGCAAGCTGTGCTGGCAGGCTGATGGCTGCAGTGCTGCAAACCAAGTAGTTAATGATTTCTGGAAAGTAAACGTGCTGTGTTGTGAAAAGATGACTCACTGAGATGTGTGTATAGATGTAATTTTGAGTAGATGAAGCCTTACCTGCACAGAAACACAGCCTTGCAATTTGAGCTGCAGCTGGATCATGTCAACGTCACCAGCAGAGCAGAGTTTTTGCAGCTCTGCAGTCTTGTCTTTTATTTCATCAGTCGCAACGTCAATTGGTTTTAAATTAACCTGGTGTTCATAATTGACGGGAATTCTTTTCTTTACATATGGAAAGGAGTTCAAAGCTGGCAGAAACAGCAAATGAAGTTCACAGATTGAAAAGTCTTTCAGTAAAAAGGAATATATATAGATTGGTCCTTGCCCTCAGAGTTTTACGTGGTGTGTGTGAAATCTTGAACAAGGCTATAATTTAACAGCAGAATTTTTTCATTTGTAAAAATTTGCATGTAAAAATGTAAGATAAATCCCCCCTCCCAAACAGAATATTATACCACCATTCTGATTAAGAAGCTGAGAGAATTTCTGACTCTTTTGGGATATTTTTATCAGCTAAAATAGTCTAAGAGTAGTTGCTGAAATCTAATGTCTCATGTTCAGATGCTTGTACTTACTAGTCAGAATGGTCCTTTTTTTACACTGTTCTTCAACACTGCCGTGTTTTTTTCCAGATAGAGTGTAAGGTGTCTCAAATACAAATCTATTGATGTTATGATTTCTTTCAAATTCAGTCTTTCTTTCAGAAATTTCTTTGTCTTCAAAATAGGGCTTCACGTAAGTCACTTGAATATGAGCATACTTGGGGTCAAGGTCTTTAATGTTGACCTGTGAAATAAGAGAGTTACTCCCTAGGAGAACAAAGGTTAGTAACTTAACTTACAACTGGGTAATCTATCTGCTGGGATCTGATGAACACACCGATTCCCTGCTGTCCCAACCCCATTGCATGCATGTGAATGACACATCACACACTCCCTTTGATCTCAGCTGGGATGGCTGGGCCATCAGCTAGCGGACAGACAAGACAAAGAGGTTGTGGCACAAGAAATACCTCATCTGGTGCCAAACAAGGTAGAGCTGGAAGGAGCAGTCATATCACTCCATCGAACAACGCAGCACATCCACAAGCTACTCAGGCCTTCTAATATGACCATATTGGTTCCAGGCCATGAGCTAGCACTCATGCGGCACTGTGCTGTAGCATGCAAATCTGCAGGCTCGCACAAAACCTTTGAGGTCTTCAGAATTGCCTTTAGCAACCCAGATGTATCCACAAGTGCAACCCAGGGGTATGCGCAGCCCTTGCAGTGAGCAGAAATGCATATTCTATGCACAGTGCTTAGAGCAGTGTAGTCCCAGGCCCTGACCAGTACTAGCAGAATACAATCGATATCTTTGTCATACACATCTGGTATGTGGCTCTGATGTTCACTGGACTTCATTAGCTTGTTCATGCAGTTTAACTTTACCTTGTTAGAATCCTGGATAATTTTTACAGTTTCCGACCCAAACTTTTCTCCATAAAGTTTAAGAAGTCTGAGGGAGATCTCTGAAAGGCCTGTCAGCTTGGGCTCTTTATAGATGTATTCCTTCCCATCTTCTTCTTCAAAGAATGTCTAGCATTAATCACAAACAAGTCATGAGGAATAGATGAGTTTCTTTGCTTGGAAAACTTCATTTTAGATTTGCTAGTTTGAAAGAAACTTACTACTAACATTTCAGAACGTCAGTCAGGTTTAGAAGGCTATGATTTGCACAAAGTCTCAGTGTGGTCTATTTAATGGACTCCTTCAAAAATTGTGTAAAGAAATTTTAAAATTCCTCAACCAATACAAACATATCATTGCTAAGCACAAAGGCCTGAGTACAACCAATGAGAGATTTAAACAAGGTGGTAGAGGGCTTTGGGCAGAGGTTGTCTTTTAGGAAGGTTGGAAAGAGGCAATGAGGGGAAAAACAAAACAAAACAAAACAAAACACAAAAAAAAACCCAAGGCATGGAGAAGGAGTAGAAAGACATAAGTTTGCTAAGCCCTGAAAGCAGAGCCATGTGAAATTTCTAAATCAAAGGATTGTGTAAGCCAACAGGGACTTCAACCAATAAATGAAGAAATGCGTTTCCACTGCTTTGATTCCTCTTGTATTCAGGGAAGTGGAACTCAGTGTATTTGCGGTACACAGAGATAAAATTGCAACAAGGTTTGTGCCTGCATCACCAGTCCTCCCTTTAATGGAAACAGCGTGAACGCATTGCCCTTTGGCAAGCTGCTCCAGTCAGAAGTTGTGACAGACCATTAAACTGTCTCTGTAGCTGACAATATAAAGCTGGCAAAGCTTTAAAGTGCAAAACTGGATCGAGTGTTGGTTGTCAGGATAATGTTATGTTGCACAATTCAATCCACTTCTTCCTACAGATTCTAGAAAACCAAGCTAGCAGGTGTTTCCTTTATTCTGTTGCTAACCTATTGACTTTTTACATATTTAAAGTATTAAGTATGGGACAAAATGTTTGCAGCAGCAAAAGTTAATGATCAGATATGTTGTGCATGAGGTGACAGTGGTGCTCAGAGGTACAAACCCAGGATGGTTTCAGGGGTATGCATCACGGCCCCCCCAAAGAAGGAACCAGGAAAGGCAGGGCCAGCATCATTTACATAGCATTTCCTAAAGAGGAGGTCTGCGTTTCTACTAGGGTTATGGGTCCACAAGCAGAAGAGGATAGTCCAGAGACGCAATGGAGATGAGAGGTAACACACTTGATTAGATTAACTTCTATAGCTGGAAGAAAAACACGTGCAAGTGCTTTCAGGCTCAGAAGGTATGGTAAGATCACACCCCTTCTTGGGACTCTGAGCCCCAGATCTTCTCTATTTTTCCAGCTACCTCAGCTAAGAAAAAATAGTACCTATCCCTAAAAGTAGGCAACCAACACTGGTATGTATGTTACCTCCAGCTTTGCTGGTAACCTTTCACTTCGCTAGTATCTAGAAGGGAGCAGCAATTGTCTGCAGAAGAAAATACCTGTTACTACTACTGTTTATAATCTACGATTAAACACCATTACTGGTTATATACTAGACACACTAAACTGTATTTGTGTGAGTTATAATAACTATAATTTAAAAAACAAAAGTGTTTTCTAGACCTGCTAAGCCATTTCCTCACTGCTGAGTTGCTTGATGAAAAACCCATCAGCAGAACCAAAATTTGTAATAAATCAAGTGCTCCTGGAAAGAGATACAACCACTCACTTCAAGGGTGCAAATGAAACGCATGAATGCAAATGAAATGAACTGAAACGCTCACACAGACACACCAGGGGAGCACCAGAGGAGCTACCAGGCTTTTCAGCCTAAGACCTGACCGAGCAGCAGCTTTGTGGGCCAGGATGCCAAGTGAGTGCAAGCCTGCATATGTACTTACTTGTCCATAAAATGCCACTCTGAAAAATGTTCCAAGAAGCCTCTTCCTTGTGTGCATCACCTCCAATATCTTAGCATACGCTCCATGAAGCGTTCTGTACAGTTGAGTAAGTTTCTGGAAAGCAAAACTTGACATCGTTAAAGCAGAATTAGCAGGAAATTCTAGCTGACACAGGCAGATACTGAGATATCTGAACGCAATCCTCTGGAGAATTCAAACCAGAATTTCAGGCTTCAGGCCTGAAGGGTACCACAGGCTGCGATAAAACCACTGCCCCTAGAGAGAAGACTGAACTTAGAGTCTCAGCGTGTTCCCTGACTAAGCCTTAAAAGGTAGAGAAGCTTGCTGTATTTTACCCAGCAATTTTTTTTCCCGATTAAAAACAGTTTAATGATGGAAAAAATAGATCAAGACTTCCCCTAGCTTCAGTTGTGGAGTTGGATGCTGTCCTGATGCAGGGAGGGTCATGAGAGGGTGAGGGAAAGGGGAGCACTGTTCAGCCGCAGAGCCTTGCCAGAGCAGGGATCACAACAGGTGCTGGGACGGAGCAAGGCATTACTCCTGTCACTAATCCATTACATTACCTTTCACTAATTTGTTTAATGACCAGCAACAAAGCACAGTGTGTTCTTTACCAATCCATTAACTCAGAAACTCAGAACATCAGAAATAAAAGCATCTTGTTTTTTTTTTTTTTTTTCCCAGCAATCTATGAATTTACCCGATATATACAAACTAGTCCAAAACGTGTACCTCAAATTCGCGCCGCTTTTCATAAATAGGAATGATCAGTTTGGAAACTTCGGAAATTGTTTCATAACGCTCTGCTTTCCACAGACCATCTACACATTGCTCCAACAGCTCTACTAGGACTTCCTACAAGAGTAATCAAATGGGTGTTACGTCAAAAAGAAGATAAACCATTTGAGCTTCAGATACTGTAATAAGTTCCAGTGCAAGTAGCCAGAGTTACAGAAGTTTAAACACTATGTGTTCTTGGCCTTTCCAAAGGTATTCTGAATTTTGAAGGAAAAAAAACATGTTTTTTTTTTTTTAAAGTTTAATTCTCAATGACTCATTGCCACAAAGCCAGTAAGTATGCCTTGGTCATTTAGCTACCTCACTAAGAAAATGCCAAAACTTAGAGCTTGACTTGCATACTGTGCTGTGCTGTCCTGTGCTGGTGAGAGCCAGCATTTGCATAACACAGCAGGCAAAGTTTGTGGTGTAGCTCTTTCAGTCTCAGGGCTAGAAAAGCCTTTCAAAGGAACCAAGAAGTTGCCCCAGATTTACCTATCTGAATTGCACGCATAAAATCCAGCAATGCAGATTTCTCTTGGGAAATTGCCAAGGAACAGCCTTCCTTACAGATGCCAGTGCACAACTATAACTTTTCATGGCTCACATTAGCAAAGTCTAAAACTAAATCCCAATCAGTTATCAGCACTCCTGCAGTCTGTCCTACAGGACCTCACCTCACTGTAATGTACATCCATCATCCCACCATCTTCTTTCATGGCACCTTCTTCGTCAATGTTGGGAGTGATTTTCCTGAAGGCAGTGCATCCACTGGGAAATAGTTCTGTAGCAGAAAAAAAGCAAATGGATTCATGGAATAACTTATCTCAAATGGATCATGCTTCAGTGGCCAAGAATGCAGTCTCGTTGACAGTGAAGTCCTATACGCAGCAGATGACCTGACTCCCATTTTTATTACTCATCTGCTGTAACGAGACCGAACACATCAGAACCTCTCCAGCCATTTGCCATAGGAGACCTTCCCAGTACATGACCAACACCAAGCACAACAGACCTTCCAGTGTGCTATCTGGAAGTCACCTTTGACCAACCTAATGGCCTGAAACAAACTGAAAGTCAGGAAAGAAGGACAAGAGTGTATTTTTGCACAGAAGATGCAGAAAGAAAGCTATTGCTGGATGCTGGAGAGCTGGGTAGGAAGTGAACAGTTTTGTACACTCCTAGCAGAAAGCACAGCTCTTTATGCACTCAAAGCTTTGAGTAGTTCAGCCTGTACAGAACCATCTCCAGCCTTATATATAAATGTAAAGGGTGCCAGTGACAAAAATAACTCAAGGTATACACTTGATCCTCCTTTAGGCTTGTTCCTCTTTTTCACAAGTTCTCCTTTACCACTGTTGTGGCCAGCAGCCTCCGGGTAAAGAATGACCGGCTTCCAATGCTCTTCCCTCTGCAGCCATGTGAAGCCTGTACGCCTATCAAAGAAACGTGTCCTGATTCTTCCCACTTAGCCAACACAAAGTGCAGAATGTGGAGGGATTCGAGTCCCCCGAGCAAGGCACGTAGAGACCTTCCCAGCCAAGGCAGTGCATGTAGCCAGCTTTCGTACAGCCTTAACATTTACAAGCAGCAGAAAGTTAAGTCCCTTTCAGCAATACTCCTTCACATGGAGAGGAGAAATGTGGTCAATATATCAACTGTGGAATTGATATTTACAAGAAAATCTGCAAAATGTTATGTTGTTACTTGAGAACACGTGAGTCTGTCCTTGCTTCCTGCTTTGCATTAAACCACAACACTCTCTTTTTTTCTAGCTGCTCTTTACATATTGGTACAGTTAGGCTATAGCCTCATTTTTTGACTGAATTTTGACTGCTTTCATCTATAGTTTTCCAGATTGACAATAGTGATACTTCTGATGAACATACTGACAGACAGTTTTTAACATGGGCTTCCCCTGTGAGCACATTTCCTAACGTGAAATACATCTGAACTTTGAAACCGAGACACGAAGTGGCAGTTCTTATTTCACTCAGCAAAGTGTCAGCATGTCTATCTAAGAAGACCTGGGCAGTCCAGTAACATTTGGATTACTTTCCTTGAAAATATTCATCATCTGATACCTTGATCATGCCACATGCGTTATTTTTTTGTTCCGTTTTAGCTTGTTTAGAAGAGATCTACAAATAATCATTTACCAAACTGTCATTCACCAGCGCATTGCATCGTGCTCCTCAAACAGCAAACACTTACTTTTCCTGTACAGAAACTCTGCAACAAGGGCTGCTACATGAACATAACACATGGCTGCCTGCAAAGTACAAAGGGAAAATTAAAAAGTCATCTCCACATCTGTCTTGTTAATCACCACGTTTTTAATTACGTGAATTACCTCTGAAAAGTCTCCGTTTTTCACATGGATCTTTGCCATACTGTCCAGCCATGTTTTCCGGAGCTCTGGGGTACTCGCATAGGATTTAGCTAAACTGTACTGTAGGTCTATCAACATTTCTGGATCCTTTTCATGTTCTTTCATTTGGGCGGTAGCCATAAGCACTGTACGGATTCTCTTTGTCAAATCTTTGACTTCGGAAGGAAAAGCTGTTGCCTGATACAAAACAAATCTTATTAGAAGCAAACACAAACAAAAAGTGTTCCAGGCTTTTTCAAAGACTGTTGCTACCCTTCAAGCCAAAACTCCAATTATTGCCAATCTAAAGCATAGGAGATAACACTGAGTGTAGCTTTTACCTACTGAACTCACAGTGCATACAGTGCTCAGCGTTTGATATGCAATTAGAAGTATTTCCATCTGGGCGTGCACAGGAGGTTGGCTGTTCCCGTGCTGAAGTGCAGCAGGTACCTCTGCAACCTGAGGAGCTGGGTGAGGGTAAGGCAGAAGTGCTCCTTGCATGTGAATGGCACACAATGGAACCACAAACCATTTCTGAAGCATTTTTCACTTCGTTCAACATCTGGCTTGCTAGTCTCTGATGTGGTCACTCTTTAATTCCTAAAGCACCACAGGCATTCGTAGAGCTTCCCACCACAGGAATGTGTTAAAGAAGAATCACAGGCTCCAGCCTGACCCCTTGCTGTGAGCAGGATCAGCATTGAGCTAGAGCAAGGCTTGTCCAGCCAAATTTTGATAATCTCCAAAGACAGAAGTCTGACCTCCCTTTTTGGTCTCTATCCCATGGCCCCACCACTTTCTCGGAAAATCATTTTTCCTTTGTGTAAAATTGGAATTTCCCTTGTAGAAACCTGTGCTGATTGCCTCTTGTCCTGTCACTCCACACGTCTGAGCAGAGCCTGACTTCCTCTTCTCAAAATCCTCCCTTCTTGGGAGTGGAAAGCAGCAATTAGATGCTACCTCATCTTTCTCTTCCCTAGGCTGAGCCTGGCTCACTTCCCTCTCCCCATGTGCCAGCTCCTTAGCTATGTCTGTGCCTGTGCATGGCACCACCTCCAGTGTACTGGAATCTCCAGTGTGCTGGGAAATCTCGCTTGTACTCTTGCACTTATATAAGCACATGAACTGTATATAATGATGGTCTCATGATGTGAAATAAGATCAGCAAAGTGGGGATCAGTGAAACCCCTATAAACATCTGTGTGCAGAAGAGAACTGAGATTCTTGTCAGGGATATCCTAACTATAATTTTGTTATATCACAGTTCAACACCTAACTGGGGTTCACGTTCCACCTTTAGGTCATAAGATAATCACAGAACCGTAAAACTCTTCCTATTTTTCTAAGTCCTACGCTGGCAGCTACACTGTGTGCAGTGGAGCAAGCTGTAACGATGATATGTTGTTCAATGTGTTGGGTAGATGCTGCTCAATTCACTGCAAAGGTAGGCAGTTATTTCCCAAAGAAATACAATCATCAATCTCTACAAAAGAGGACTTTCTTAATATTACTTACAATGAAATAATTAATTTTAATTCCTGCCAATTATTACCTCTGGGCAACAGGCCCTCCCTTGTCATTCCTCTCAAAGCTGGAAGGTCTTAGAAAGCTCTTTGGATACTCTCGAAAGGAGCACCCTATGCAAAGCATAACCTGAACTGCAGTGCTCCCTCCTCTTGGCATCACAGTGGAACACGACCCGTGGTGCAGCTGGCCCTACTGCTATTGGTACAATCCTTGTTTACTGAGCAAACAGCCCAGTGTGAGTTTACCCATAAACATGATTTTCTTGAGCGCATCCCCCCTCTTGCACTAACGGCTGACAGCACATAATGTGACTTATGTTCTCTAACCTACCTTCATAGGCCTGTCACTGTTTGCAAAGTTGTTAATGATGAGCAAGGAGTCCTGAAACCTCGTCCCACCGCTGAGTGCCACATCTGCTATTAACTGGCTCACTGCAATTATTATCTGTTGGGACAGCACAGAGGCGTTATTTAAATGAGCCCTAATAGAAGGGTTTTACCGTCACAGTTGCATAAAAAGCTCCTACAAAAACACCATGGGTTTCCCACAACGTAAGCAAGGGTTGTTGTTGTGGCTCCGCTGACTGACCTCCCATGGACAAACACTCCCCAGAGGACCAAACTGCCTTGCTAAACAGCAAGTTCGCAGAATAAGCAAGATAACAACATTAATACAAATCCTGATGCAGAAAGGAGTACCTCGCTTATCGTCTTCCCTGATTTATTACAATCCAGATGCTACTCATCTGCCCCTCTACGTATCTAAATTTGCTTCAGAAAAGTAAAACTGAAAAACAGCTTCAGAAATATCCCTCCTCTTGCCCTAAAGGTGGCTCTTCTGGCATCCCTCCCACCCCAACCCAGCCAGCACCCAAAACAGAGGTGTGTCTTGTAGCTGAAATTCAAAAAAAATCAAAAACTTGGAGTGCTTGATGGCAGCGTATTTCACACAAGGGGCCCTGGGCCAATCACTGAAAACTGGGATTATGCAAAGCCTGGAAATCAAAAGGCTTTTTGTCCATATGAAAGACTGGCAAGATTTGCTGGTTTAAGAAATACGCAAGTTCCTCTGTAGACATGAGGTGACACAGCTATATTGATATACCCGGTAATTAAACCCAAGGCATCCCACCCCCCTCTTTTCCCCAGCTGCTCGCCTGAAGGTGTGTTCTCAGAAACGTTCTCCTTTTGGTGAACTCAAAGTTATTTCTCATCAGCAGATACAGAAGAGCGGACGCTTCGTTTCTGGTGGAGGTCACCTTCGAAGTGCAACACTTCAGGATCTCGTAGCAGAGGGCAGCGCACATGTTCACCCTTCCCTTGAAAAATGCTGAGGGAAACTTCACAAGAGGTACGCAAATATTAGAATATACACCACAAATTTACACCTACAGGGCTGCGATGGGCAGGGGCATGGGGTAAAACACTGGGTGAAAGCCTAAATAAAACTTCTGCCAGAGTTTGATGCTCAAAAGTATTTGTGGGAATTAATTCAGGTCCTATTTTTAACCACATTTCCTAGAGCAATGCAATCCTTAGCTGTCACCCTTTTTGGGGATGTGCTTGTGTATGTCCATCTATCCCTCCCCCAAACGATTTTTGGGTTCAGTGGGAAATTCTCATCACATTGTGCAGGCAGAATTCTGCCTCATGCCCTTACAAAAGCTGTTAATCAGTCAGCAGGGCAAAGAGGAGAGGTCCCAAAGACATTCCCACCAAAGGCTGCTTTGAGACGTCAGAAGATCTGCCAGAGCCCACCCACAAATCTGCTGGGAAACAGGACCTGGGATGCTTGCACAGCTACTTCCACAAGCCCCAGAAAAAAATGCCTATAACCATGACTTCCCTCAGGAATTCAGGAATGCAAACAAGGAACACACTTGTCCCAGAGAGCACAAAATACACAGACACTTGTGCCCTGGCCACCCAGACCGAGCTGGCCCAAGGGAGCAGCAGGACCAAGCCAAACATTGATGCGAGCTCCCATAGTAAGGAACAGGGCTTGGGGATTTGCAGCAGGGTGAAGAAAAGTGGAAGACCAGCAGCCCACACTGTCTGCCCCCTTAGCAAACACCTATTGCAGAGCAGAGAGCTGCCAGACCTCCAGGCAGGGCTCGCTGCTGCGGGGCCTGCAGTCAGAGCGGTGGCGGGCGGGGAGGGGGCACCGCGCGCTGCTTCCTTCCAGCCCCACCGCAGCGGGCTGGGCGCAGGGAAGCAGAACAAGGAAGGGTTTTGTGCTGGCACGCAGCCTTCTCCGCAGCCACCGCAGAGGGTGACAGCAGGGCTTGCCAGGGGGAGCGGAGGCTGCTGGGGCATGGCGTGTTGGCGGCACTCTGCTCCCTCTGCTGCAGCCAGGGACCGAGCCCTAGGGATTTCCTGGCACCATGGTTTCGGCCATTCAGGGGATTGGCTTGGTTCATGTCCTCCTGGGGCATGGTTCGTGAACCACTTCTCTGTCCTACCACCTTCTTCTCATAAGAGATGACACTAAATGCTGTGTTCGCTCACATCGTCCAAGTCAGAGCCCAGAGCTGCCACCTTGGCCCCATATGTTACACATATTAAGTATGTATGATTCAGAAAAGCTTACATGGTGGCCACCACCATGGCGTGCTGGTGAACGGGTTTCAAAACAGGAATCTAGGAGCCGTGTCTAGCAAGTCTACACTGTTGGGATTGCACTGAGCTACACAGGTTACAAGGCAGTGTGAAGACACTGCTCAAATACTTGGTGTTCTCTGCCTCTTGTTGAAAATATTTCCAGAAAAATAATTTGGAGAAAAGAAGCAAATAAGCATCATAGTAAAACAGGGCCAAGAGGATTATGTGTGCATTTGGTCAAGGACCTATTAAGCAACTGCTGCCCGTTGGAATGCAATGCTTCTCCCACAGTGAGATGGGGTCATGCTCAGAACCGGGATTAGCCCAGAGCTGGTCACAGTGATGTGAGATTGGGAATGCATGGGCAGCACAGGGACACCCAACAAAATATAGTTGGCATCGACTCTCAGCATGAATCACTGCTTGCCTGCAGAGACTTATCAGACATTTCCAACCCTGCACTAGGGAGAAAAACTTTGCCTAGGAATCTGCTGAAGAACAAGCCCATGATCCCACCCTGTGTGCTCCAATCTGCATTGCTCCGGGAAGAAAATCTGTGTCCTGTTCGTAGCAAACCTGGATCCTCAGGCAGCTTCCTGCTGGAGACCGATCCTGAGCAGATGCATTTGCTCCTGGCACCTGGGCAGCAGACCAAAGGGTTTGTGCCTGCTGCAGCTCTGGTCAGCTGTTGAGTTACCGCTGCCAGGGGCTGTTTATAAACCCTGGTAAAGCAGGGCAGACAACTTTATGCTCCTGCCTTTCAGAGCTGCGGACATCAGCTTGGACAAAGGTTTCCAGCCTGTTTCTGTGAGATTGCACTAACGGGGAGGGAAAGCAAGGCTTGACGTGGCTGGATGCAATCAGCTGTTGAGGGAAGGGAGCAAGGCTCTGCTGTCCTGTTCTTTCAGGGCTTGGTATTAGTGATGCCTCTAATATGTCAACACACCAAAGGACAGGGCAGCATGGAGCAGGCAGCTACATGGAGTTTCCATCACTCTCACATTCACTTGTCTCTTTAAATGTAGGCAAATTATCTCAGCTCCCTCCTCTGTGCATCTTTTCCTTTAATTTCTAGACCATTTCCAAGTACATGAAAATGTATTCATCTAACTGATGTTCCAAAAATAGGGATTTAGATTTTAAGAAAACCTAAGATATTAAATGAAAACAGTCTAGCTGTTATTGCTTCTTCTGAGCCAGCAAAGCAGAGAACTTTCTTCCCAAATTCCCAGCACACAAGCATGCAAGCAGCATTCGTTTTAAACCCAAAACCAAACATGCAAACAATTACAGACCTTGTTTGTTCTTAGCTTTCTTGCAACATATCTTTTTTAAGTATCCTGCCTAGCAAGCAACCAGGTTTAGTGAAGAAAGAAGGGTATTTTTCAGACAGATTTTGGGAATAAAAATAATTCTCAATCCTTCTCTCCATTGACCATTTGCTGTGACACTAGTTTAAAGGGGTATTCTTTTCATTGTAATTATTGGCTGCAGAAGGCCAAAAAATGTCAAATTGTCGATTCCAGCTGCATCAAAGGTATAACACACTTTTGGTTTACTTGAAGTTAATACTACTTTATAGCTAGAAATATGCAACTCAAAAAAGAAAAAAACCAGCAATTTTTGTATTTTAAAACAAACTTGCAGGAAAACATGCCATCCTTGCACTTGCTATGAAACACAGTGACACCTCCTACCTATTTTATTGTCACTCTGTGTCTTAGAAAAGCCCTTCAGAGTACTTAAAAGGAAGTTTGGGACCCTTGTGGTTGCGGAGTTGGCAAAGAAATCACTTCCTTATAGATACCATCTGCTGGGCTCCTATCTTGCTTTTACAGAAGCAACACTGTGTCCTGTCATAGGGGAAATGTGAGAAATCAACTGAAACCAACCTTTCAGATCTCAGCACCCATAAATGCCAAATTCAGTGTGGATTCAGGCTGGCAGAAGCCCAAGGAAACCACCTGTCCTCGCAGCAGCCCGCAGTGCAGCCCACGTCGCTGGAAAGCGAGTGTGCAGCCCCTGAAGGACTCCAGGTTTGGAAGGCTGATGGGGAGATCAGATGGAGCAGGTGTGCAGGTTTGGCTTCACGTTTAAACAACCACAGAGCATTTGCCAAGCAGGCAAGGAAGATCTCTTACTTGCTATAGGCAAGAAATTTCCTTTTGGCCAAAGTTTCATCTCATAAGGGGGAGAGAAGAGCAGAGAGACTGTGTCTGTGTGGGGTATGCGTAGATCTGCAGTATTTCAAGGCTAAGCAGACCATGGTCAAGCAGAAAACTTGAAAGACACTGGGAAAGGCAGAGCAATACACATGCATTAGAGCCTGCAGAAAAACTGAGTGATTCCTGCTGGTGCCAGTTGCCAGTCTGGGAGGATTTAAGAAGCCTCATGGAAAAACCTCACACAGGAAACCATGCTGTCTGGAGCCAGACGGCAGCTAGCAAGACTTCTGCATTTTCTACTTTTCATGTATCTGCCCAGGACAAACCAAATATCAGCCCCAGACATACTCACATTAGCTTTAGCTTTGCTGTGTAGTTAGAATAAAACATTCATAGCACAGACTTTTTCCACCTTTGAAAAACAGTTTTAGCAGTCTCTGTCTTATATCAAACTTCGTTCAGCGACTTGGGCAAGCCCTGCTTTGGAAATAACACTTTGCTGCATATCAATCACATGCTGAGCTGCCTGGCTGCAATCTCAAGCCACATGAATTTACCTCATTAATGAAGCATTGCATTCAAGAGATTTGAGAGCCTTTAATTCATTTTGAGTTTATTGTAACTGTGGGGCTTGGAAGCAACAGAGTTTGCATGTACCACTGGTATCAAAAATGTGCTTTTGAGAAGTGGCAGGTTTTGACAAACATGAAAGGAAATGTCAGCAATAGCATCAGCCACTGCTCTGCTGTGGTTAGCTGTGGCTTTGACACTGCTTGAGCTCAGGGGATTGAACAGCCTCACCATGTTCCAGGCTCGGAGCTTAGAAAAGTGTAGGAAGAGGTTTGGCGGTGCTACCCTCCCTGAAATGGAGACTGACGCTAGGAGATGAGCAGGTCCTCGGTGCAAGTACTATGCAAGCAATAGCACTGTTAGCAACGCTAACAGTCTGGGGAAAAAGTCCAGAGGCACCAGCTTTGGTAGGACAGATACCAATCCTCAACAGCAGGTTGGCAACCAAGGGACGCACATGAAGGAATTGCTCATGCTGTCTCTGTTTCCTGGTATACAGCAAACAATAACTGTTGAAATAGACAACTTCACTTGTTTTAAAGACATGTCCTGGCTAAGAAATTGTTTTCTAAAACTCATCTTCAAACAGCACAAAATGGTGGTTTAAAAGGAGTTTCAGCATACTGGTTTCTTCCGTCAAGCCTACACAAATTCCCCTGCGCCTCTGCAGTGATGTATCACATACCTTGCTAATGAAAGCTCTCAGAGAGGCAAACACATGCTTAAGAGCTGCTTCTGACTGCCCATTTTTGAGAAAGGCAAGGTGAATATCAAAAACCTTCCTCATGAGGGGATTATGGCCATCGTTGCTTAAGAGCTGGGTCTGGAAAGCAATGAGAGAATTTACTTTGCAGCAATGTTGTGGCTGAAGCTGAAAATTACAGAGTTAACTTTGCTTAATTAAACACACCAATTCTTAAGCCAGATATGGAACAGAGACTTCAGTAAAAATATAACCAGAAACTGTGGCAATCAGTGCAAACTTACGCTATTTGGTCAGAGGCTATTTAAGAGAAGAGAATAAAACAAAAACATTTTGTCACTACTGCGTCACTAATTCCAAAACCCAACTCTTTTAGGTTTTGGACAATGCTCTCTAAAATGTTCAACCATGGCCTAGAGAGATTTAAAATAAAACAGTCTGTTACCACCATAACACACTGGTTTTTTCATCTCATTTTAGTAGTAGTAAATCTGGACACTTCCCTGTCTTCTGCAGAGTTTTGACAATTTGCACCTTCTGGGAACCCATCTCCTTTACCCCCTTCTCCTGTAGACCGAGGCTAAAACAGAGTTACTTAGAGAGGACTCATATAGCCTGGCGTCAAAGTCATCTTGCTGCTGCCTGCTGCCATCCCTGCAGCCGCTGTGCAGAAAGCCTGGCACATCACGGCCACCCAGCAGGGACGCGGACGCCCCATATTGGCAGGGGATCAGTAGTCCCCTACCTGACTGCCAGCCCAAGCAAACTTTGGGTTGGCTTGGATTTGCCTTTGACATCCTATACACAACTTGTAGCAGAGTAAGTTTAGGATCCATGCTTTTCAATTGAAATTATGCTGTCAGTAAGAACAGCATCGGCACTTCTCCTGCAGCACAGAGCACGCTTCTGTGTGGTAGCACTGTCAGACCGTAAAAGCAAAGCAGAAGCCCATTAAAGCGGAAGGGAATCCAGTCCATCCTGTGGTTTGAAAATCACACTGGTTTGTGGTTCAGCTATACTAAAAAAGAGGCAACTGTGAAAATCAAACAAGTTTTAACTCTTGCATCTAAATCCTCCTGCTGTTGCCAAACTGTTATGGAGTAATTTAAGGTAGGCAGCAGGATGGCCTTTTTGCTCTGTGACAGAAGCAGAGGATACGCTTTGTCTTCGTCGTTCAATACATCTAAAAATTAAATCTTCTTTGTGCTTACTCTAAAATACAGAGTTGTTTTTGTGACATTACGCAAGACATATTGCTATGAGCAGAGTTCCTCCAACCACACTTCAAGGAAGAGCTTTTCTGGAACAGTATTTCAGTATGCTGTTGCCAGCCAGGGGTTCTCCATCTCAGAGGCTTTGATTCTTGTAGATGTCAGCAGCTGCTAGGAGTGTGAAGCATTACATGGAGGAGAAGACTTCTACCAGCAGTACTGGTCCAATCTGGACTGGCAAGCACAGCTACAATGCCTTAGCCCTGGAGACATCCATGTACAGCAACTTAGAGAAGCCTGGGCCTCATTTCTAAGTAATTTAAGGCAGAAAAGTGACAATTCTAAGCATGCTAAGCCTTCATTTCCCTTTCCTCTGGTCCCTCCTTTCTTTATAACGTACATTTCTTCTCATTCTATTTTTGTAATGCGTACTCTTATGGTATAATGGCCACATAATTTTCTCTGGTCTTGCAGTTTTGAAGAAATTACAAGATTGCATAATTGCAGAACTACTTGGCAAACTCCTGAAACATTCAGTATTTTGGAACATAAACAAGCTGCAAACTATTTACTTTTGTAACCCCTTCCACAATCTGCCACTTGAAGAGAACGGATCACTGAAAGCAACAAGCACACAGAGAAACAGCACATTATTCTACAATACTTTCGATTTCAAAGCTGACCTTGAAACTCTGAGTGAAAAAGGAGATGGTGTCCAGGACTGTAAGGCACACTTCGGTGGCTATATTGCCCTCCAGTAACGCCTGGTGCACAATATCTGCTTCTGAGGTGCCTGCATCTGTGGATGGAAAGCAAATCAGGAGACAAGGAAACAAGATCTAAGTGCTGATATGAATGTGGTTCTCCCTTTCCACTTCCCTGGGCAACCAGGAGCAAGTGGAAAATGGCTGCATGCAGTTTTCAGCAGGCTGGAACCGGGTGGTCCCACCTCGCTCTGCTGTACGTACTGTGGTTGAGCGTGAAGGATGTGTCCAAGCTGCCCAGGTGCTGGAGCCGTGCCTGCATCCCCCCAGCTCTGCTGCGGAGCGCTGGCATCGTCTGGGATTTCCTATCGGCCGCCGCGTGCTTGGACAACCAGGCGTCGTGCACCCTGCGAGGGAAAGCGAGGGCTGCGGGCTGGGACGAGGAGCAGCAGCCCCACCACTACAGGGTTACGTTGGCTGGAGACCCAGCCTCCCTGTGCTGTGCCAATGTGGCTCATGCCAGACAGCCCCAGGACTGAGCAGGTTTGCCTGCTCTGGATTGCTAATGGAAGAGCAGAGGTGCTGCTCAGGGGGCTGAGACGGAGCTGCGACTCGTGTCTCACCTGCAGCCGGCTGCGGGGGACATGGCAAATCTGAGCGGGCAGCCGGGAGCGCCTGGGGCTGGGGGTCTCATGCAGGAGCTGGAGGGGAGGGAAGGGGCAGGGTGCTACAAGGAGGGGACTCTGCTCGCTGCATGGCACTGAGCAGAGTCCCAGCGTGGCCCTGCAGGCTTCCTGCCTGCTTGGGTTTGCCCAGCGTGGGTGTGCACGCTCCCTTCCTGCCCCGGCTGCGGCAGGGGGTGTGGGGAGGGCCCCCGGCCCCAGACCCAGACGGAAGAGTGCAGTACCTGGCAATATTTCTCTTCCCCACATATCTGAAGTGAAATAAACACACCCTAGAAAGGAGAAAGAAAAAACAAAAACAAAAACAAAAAAACAAGTATGTTACAGATCATGAACAATCAGAACATTTCAAACCTACCCCATCCTTGCCCGCAGACACACTCCACTGTGCATGAGGGATGGGGGTCTATGTTTATGCACTAATAGACCTCATACCCTTTGTTTCTGGGCCCTCTGCTGCACCCCTGTCTCTCCACCCACCTGTTCCACCAAGGGGAGGCCATGCTGTGCTGTGAGCCTTGCTCACCCGTGGGAGGTGGGAACCCTCTGCACAGCCTGGGCTGAGCACAGGGCACTGCCACTGCACCCTGCCCCCTCAGCAGACACCTGCTCCTCATCAGAGGATGGAAGGTCATCTCGGCACACCCTGGCCAGACATCACTGGTGCTGCACAGGACCCTGTGCATCCTGAGAGGCAGCTGCACTCATTTCTTCTTCCTTGCAGGTGCTGCCAGCACAAAGGTGCAGGGCTTGAATTGCAGCCTCATGATACTCACTCCAGAAGCACAAGGATGTTGATCAGCTCTTGGGGTGAAAATTTGTTCCAGTAGGCTAAAAGTGTATCTGAAAGGGATAAAACAAAATACACTGGGATTTTCTTCTTTTAATAGAAAAGGGACTTTACAGACCAAAACAGTGATGCCCTCTTGTCTTTCTGGCTGCCCAAAGTCCACCCTGCAGAGAGCAAGAGCCACCAACCTTCAGAGATCATCTTCAGGATGTAAAGGTAGCACATCAGGAGCGTTCGGATCTCATACTGGTCCAGGCGGCTGCAGTGTGACACGCTGCTCCTCGTGGAGCTTCTGCGGATCTGATGGGACAGGGACGTCATGCGGAGGCCAGCAGCCACAGGTGCCTAGGCTGTGCTTGGGTGCAGGCATGACAAATCCGGCATGTGCCGGATGCACCAGCATTCCTCCTGTCCCCTGCACCCCGACAGCACCGCGTGTGACATGCCTTGGAGACCTCTCATCGTCCAGGGTTGCTGGAGAACTTGCTCCCTACAGCATCTGAGCTCCAGGACATTTTTGAAGTCAGATTTTGTCAAACAAAATAATTCATTAGCTTCCACAGTTCAACACAAGAATCTAACTGTCTGTTAAATATGTACACTTCAAAACAAAATGTCAGTAACTAAAGAAACAGGAACTTTCAGCTTAAGAAAAGAACCTTTTTCTTTTTTTTTTTCCTTCTGAGCATTGGGAGAGTCTTTTGTGTTTTTATTTTATTTTATTTTATTTTATTTTATTTTCTCCTATTTCACGAGTTAGGCAAAGATTAGTGAAATCCTTCTGTTGAGTCAACCTTTGTGGGAAAGGCCTGTGCAGTCTGTGGTGGGAAAGACTGGACTTTTAAAGTTTTACCAGGTTATTTTTTTTAGCATTCTCTCCGCTTGCCCTAGCCATATCCTCTGACAAATGGATACAATTAAGCTCCAAGCCTCTCTTAAAGCTGTGCCTCACATATTTGGAGACTGACCCACAGATAGTATTTGTTGTTTATTCCGGGACAAGCTATTGGATGTGAGTCATAAGAAAACAGACCTAAACATTCAGATTAGGGCTGGAGATACAGTGCTATAGCCAGAACTTTGCTGTTGAGCGTGCCAAACTATCAAGCCAGCACACACTCCAAGGGAACCACGATAAGCAACATCTACCCCCACACAGCAGAGTTAAAGCTGTGCTCCTCCACATGGCATTGCTCTTACAGGGTTTTGAGGAAGTTACATTTATTGTCAGAGAAGCTATTTTTGATTACTCTGAAAACCCTACCTTCAAGGACATGGAACAGGTTGCCTGGCTGTGGGGGTGAGCTGAGCTGACAGCCAAAGGCTTTCTGCAAACGCAGCCAGGTGTGCCTGCCAGCAGGGTGGAAACACATGCTCTGAGCTCTGCTGACTGTGAGCACTTTGATACTCGGGCGTTTGGCCGAACTTGGTTTTGTAGCTTTGTGATTCATGTGGAGGAGCATGAAAAGCCCCACCTCAAGTGAGCGTGTCAGGACGCAGACAGCAGGAGCCCAGATAAGCTTTGCATTGCTTGTTGGAAGGGCCAAAGTTTTTAAAGATATATCAAGGATTCACGCCAACCCAGCACATCTGGAGAGCGCCTTGAGGAAAACCAGGGGCTGGTCTGCACAAACACCTGATTTCCATGAGTGCAACCTGCCAACAAGGAGAGTACACACTGTCTGAACACTGGGGTCGGATCTCTCTGCGGTGTGACCGCGGTCACTCTCTGCAAGTTTGGGACTGTGGTTATCTCCCTGCACTGATTTTCCTACGAATATCTCATCTTCTCAAGTCAGCAGGCACCGGCCATCTCACGCCATGGCGCTTTGTCTCCTGGCTGTGCGCAGAAACCAGTTCCCAGCACCACACGCTGGGCGCTGAGCAGGCTCAGACCCCTGCAAGCGCAGGGAACACATCTGTGTATGGGTAAATGCACCACGGGAGCGCAGAATTTCCCCATGGATTTTGCCTTTTATAAGTAATCTGTTAACATTTATATTTTTGGCTCTTTTGAAGAGGGAAAGCATACCAGACCAGTGAGCCTGACATCCTCTGTCACACATGAATCTGTTTGTTCCCAAACAGAGGTATTCGCAAGCTGGTTTTTGAGATTGTTACCACGAGGAGCTCATTTTCCCTCCTCCTTCTCTAACACAGCCTATGCTCAGCCCACGGATGGGTGCAATGAGCACCGTCCTTTCTAACCCCAGATACGTTACATTTTCACACTGATCCAGGGAACCGGCTGCCCCCTCTGAGTTCAGGGATCCTTTCGAGTCTTCCCGCTTTATGCCATGGCCATTTGGAATTGCTGCTGAAAAAAAAAAAAACCATAAACTCCAAATTGATGCCATTTGCAGCCATGCTCCTCAGCACAACTGACAATTGTTATGTGGAAAATAGAAGCAAAAGTAAAATTTTAGAAAAGTTAATTTACCTGGATCCTTGTCTGCAATCAGGCTGGATCTATTTGAGGGGGATGCAAAATTGCAGATGAATTCATCTCTGGATGCCTGAAAAGCAATATGAAGTTTTTGTGGACGATGGAAGATAACACCTGTTACTTTATTAAAGAGAATACTGAAATAAAAAGAAAATCAGAGCAGCTTTTAAAATGGAGATGACAAAAATCTATTTCCTTACATCTGTAAGAAGGAGACAAATGACTTGGAGAGTAGTATAAAGAACAGCAAAGCATATTAAAGGAAGTAATGGCAGCTTTTTCCTTTTCATTTTTCATCATTTGAGTTGAAATTATCTTTGTTCAAATGTCTTTTTGTTGTTGTTCTTGCTTTGCCCTCAACACGGAGGAAAGGAGGAAAGCCTCATCTGCAAGGCTGAGCCCATTGCACATTTATTTTTAAAGCTGAGGCTGGTGCAGGCAGTGAGAGTTGCCAGAAGGGGCGTGCAAGGAGAGGTGATGCACGGGGAAGAGCATGGGGCCGCTGGGCTCTACTCACGGGGCTGGAGGCGGCCGTGCAGGAGGAGAGCACGTCGCGGCCGGCCACGCGCTGGAGGTTGTCCAGGAGCAGCCCAAACAGCGGCAGGTAGAGCTGCACTATTTTTGCCTGCTGGTTCTGAGAAAAGGGAGAAAAATGGAGGTGAGAGCCCAGCCTTTCTACAACGTGAAAAAAGGAAAGTCTTTAGCCCAGATGTATACACGGCAATGGTGGGTATTGCCTTGCTAGCAACGAGCTTTGGGAAGAGAGGGATTACGGGGGCTGAATAACATTGCCAGTCATACAGGAAGGGTGACAAACTAAATTCATGTTTCCTAACTCTTTAACTGGCACTTCACTCGCACAGCTTTATTCTGAAGTGCAACACTCAGGAGAAATTAAATAAAAACATTTGCTCCTTGCCTGGTGCTGACTATTGCTTCCAGTTGAGAATTCTCCATAGCAAATGCTTCTGGTTAAAACAGTTTGTAGGAAGAGATTAACTTGAATATACTGATACAGACTTGTTTTTAAAGCTTTGAAATTATCAAAACCAGTCTGTTTGGCCTTTTCTCTGACAACCAATTATTTTCTTGTTAAAAATTGATTATTCTGAACTTGACAGAAAAAGATATCTAAGGCTTGTGAATGGAATGGCACATTTTGATAGAAGAATCCATCATTTTCTTCTGATTCAGTATGAAAAAAAGATACAGGAAATCTTGAAAATGTCCACAGGCTTAGCAAATTCTCTCTCAGCCATTGGTGAAGACGAGGTTTCCTTGGGCAGAGTGAGACTGCAGCAGCGGACCCTGCCCCGCTCAGCCTCTCCTGCCTGCAACGTGATTTCTCCCCAGGACGCCAGCTGAGCATCCTGCCCCGGCTCCAGGCAGCTTCCTGGCCACACAGCCCAACGCACAACATGTAAAATTGCCCTACTGGATTCTTGTAAGGGACGTGTTTTTGAGGAGGCTGGGAAAGTGCTGCACGCTGATGAGGCAAACAGCTTCTGAATTACTGTAAGGGTTTTCAGGCACCCAGAACAGAAGCGGGCTGCCTCTGACCTAGCCTTGCCAGAGAGCTGGGAAATCGATCCTGTTTTACCAAGTCTGGCCAACTACCACGTGCTGTGGTTTTGTTTCCAGGCTGTGCAAGTCACCGGGGATTGTTGCTGAAGGAAAAAACAAGACCACCTCCCGCTCAGCCCTTCCCGTTACACTGCCAAAGATGCAGAGAAGGGAGAGGAGAGGAGCTGGCTCTGGTCCATGCAGAGGGGCAGAAGTGCCTGGCACAGTTGTGTCACTTCTCCCACCCTTCATGCCCAAGATGCTATCCATATTCCAAAGTAAAACTCAGAATGCAGCAAACTAGAAGTAAAACTTTTAGGAAAGTTTAGGAAAATTTTAGGAGCGAAACTCTAAATGGAGGCAGGATTTCAGCCTACAGCAGGTACAGGCGGTGTCTGCACAGGTAGCTCTCAAGGACATACACTCCAGCAGGGATCTGCATAAAGAAAGAAAAGAAGCCCATCTCCAGGCTCTCTGAGCAATACCACACGCTCTGACGGAAGAAAGCTGAAAACTCCCCAGTGGAAATCCACCATCTCATGAGAATCTGCAGATCCTTTCTTCTGGTGCACTAATTAGCGAAACATGCAGCTGACTTGTAACAGAGATCAGTCCTGCTTCCTAATTGTTAGCATATTAATGCAGGATATTAATTTAAGCCCAAGTCCAGAAGAACGTTGACGTTGCCTAGCTTTGAACAGCCTCTTGGCTAACAACACTCTCAAGTCCTGTAATGGCTCAGGGCTTTATTATCTAAACACTCAGCATGGATAAGAGCACTGCAGTTATCTCACTGTATTATTTGTATTCCTAGACCATTTCTCTGAGCTATTCCTGTAACGCCATCACTATCGCTTACTTAAAACAGTTCCCTGAACAGTAATGAGAACACCCTCTGTGCACCATGCCAAATCTAAAACCGATGTTTTTTCATAAAACTCAAGAACTGTACGTTTAAAAGACAACAAAATATGCCTGACCTTGTGCTGGTATCTGTTGTCGAAGGCATGCTTTATCATGAGATTTTTTAAGACTGTGATGGCCATATATCTGATATCATAGTTGTCCTGCAAGGCAACAGAGGTTTCTCTGAGAAGCATCCCCACCAGGAAATGATGCCTGCAATATTCATCAGTTAAACTGTATTCAAGATTTACATCTGAAAGAAACAGCAAAGCAATGGTTAAGGGAACTGTTCCAAAGATCTGTTCAGAGTGAGACAGAATGGTCAAGTAAGCCAAAACAATCCATGGGTTCATCCCACTCTCTCCCACAGTGCAGTGATCTTTTAAAAAAGCCTGAACTGACTACAGCTTTCTCCACCACTGAGTTAAATAATATTACGGAACATGTCATCCCCCAGCTCAGGCCAGGCATTAATTCTGGCTCTCATCATCTCAACAGCAGCTAAATGACAGACTTCTGTGGTGCGATGCTTTGCAAAGCTCAGTGCTCTGAGGACTAATTTGGGAAGTCAGAGAAGGATGAAACAGGGAAAGACAGCATGGCTCCGTGAAACATCCGCTGTCACTAGGGTCAGAGAGCAGAGCAGAGACAAATGCTACTGCTGGGTTGAGGGATGCAAACAAGGACATGGTGCCAAGTGACCTCTCCAGCAACTTACACAGCCAGGTTTCCAGCCCCACTGCAGAACCCTGGAACCAGGGCAAGGTTCCAGAGAGCTGCGAGGCTCCATTAGTGTCTCACCAGCAGGCACTGAGCCCAGCTCCCTGACTACCAGGAGACAGCCAGCTCCCTCAGCACCCAGTCGTCCTGCTGAATTAACTTTCACTCCACATCTCATGTAGATGGGGGCTGTATTTACACTGTGATCAACGGAGTGGCTGCAACTCCCGTCACTGTCACCCGCTTGCCCGGGTGATGCAGCGGAAAAGCGACAGACACAGATTTCAGTGCGGGTTGCGTGTGCACTCAGGCTGCTACAAGTGACCTCGCCTTGACACCGTTATCTCTTTCAGGCAGCCCATATGCCTAATCAGAGCCACAACAGGCACTGTTTGACTGCTGCACTACAGCACTGAGCCTCCCAGAGGGATAACCTCAGAGCTGGGCTTTTCTCCCCAAAATGGTACAAACCCTGTGTGCTCAGCTCAGATGTTTTTTTTCTGAAAACCCCACAGGTGTGAAAGCTTTTCTGTGGTAAGTTATGGTGCATACACACAGCTTTGAAAGTCCCAGCCAAAGGGCTCCACCAGTTCTGTCCCATGAAAAAGATATTTTTAAGTTGGTTGATTCATAAGTAGCATTTACTGGTTTGAGAAAATCTGATTCAGAGGAAAGAGAAAGCAATCTAGAGTATTATCTAGCTTTCATTGTTAGTCATGTTAGCAAACGCCTATGTGTCACAAATCGTGGTTACTTCATTAGTTGGATACGGACTAATTGATTGGAGGCTGAATATTTAATTTGACATTAGAGGACTTAGTGATCTTTGTTGGACCTACCTACTGAAGTGAACCGTTCCACAGCAAACGAAAAAATATCTAATTTGTGTGTAAAAAGAAAAGGGACAAATAAAAAGACAGCAAAAGTAAACAGGAATAAGTACTTTCTCCAGTCTTGGAAAAACTGGAGAAAATGTTCAATATGATTCCCAAGATACTTGCTTAACTTCCAACTTCTTTTAATCTCTTGGGCTCTTTGCTATCATAAGATTTCAAATACAGCTCTGCTGCTGGCTGAGGACAGGCTTGGGGCTTTGCTCGGGCTGATGAAACACGTGTCCCCCAGGCAGGGCAAGGAGGGACGCAGACCAGCTACCAGCCTCATGTTGGCTGAGATATTTCAAAGAAACTGCTCCAGGATGCAATCCTCCAGCTCAACAGGATGTGGTCACAGGGATGTGCTCTGCCTGCAGGCCCATCTGTACCAGCTTCTGCTGCAGAAGCCCTCCTTTTCCACCTTCCTGGAGGCTATTCCTTCTTTTCCAAGGAACAGAGAAGAAGTAGGGGGCTGGACACGCTCCCCCTCTTCATTCAAACAAGCTGATAAAGAGATGAGGCACCCCAGTGGGACATCTCCTTGGCAATGTGCACATTGTACCTCCCAGCCTCTGAGCCAGCTGTCCCCTGCCACCACAGGTCTGTCCTTAGAAACAGGCCAATCTGCAATGGAGATCTGTGGCTCTACTGTGGCAGGCAGAGCACGGGCATCACCACAAGGCACAAATACCTGAGCATATTTGAAAAGCGAAACCTCAGCTGGCAGGTCCTACTCACGGTAAAACAGAAGAGGAAAGATGAGCTGCTTTTATGGCTTTTCAGTTTAACCATTGCAAACGCAAAGCTGAATGTTAACCAAGAAAGAGCATCCTTATGTTAACGGGCTACTAATAAGCAGTGGGTAGGCACCGTGGTTCTGTGCTTTTCTCTTTCTCAGCCATTTCTAGCAGTGCACGTTGTTAAACTGTGCCAGGCAAGTAGCCAAACTGACGTAAGTGTAAGAGATTAGCAGCTGGCCCAGGAAAAGCTCAGAGCAGTCAGAAACATACCAGAATAAAAGAAACTGGAAAGTTATTACTGCTTCTAACAACCGGGTGCAAAGGGAACCCCTTTGGGATTTGCATGGCTGCACCTGGAGGCACACCCAAACATTCCCTCGCCTCCATCAAAATAAGTCCACAGGACTTTCACATGGGGAATCCCAAGCCTTACTTTCCTCTCTGGTCCTTGGCCAGGCTGTTAGCACTCTGACCTGCCAATTTTCGCTGCATTTATCTAGCACAGATGAGAAATCTGGACCCAGAGAGCTTAAGGCTCTGTCCATAGCAATCTTAGAGGGCTGGCAAGGCATGCTCCTGGGCTCAGCATTGCACTGCGTGTCCGTGCTGTCATCGGCAGCACAGCTGCAGCCATCCCCACCTGCATGGCACCTCAGCTCAGGCCCTTGCAAACCCCATTTGCCCTGCAGCGAGCAACAGCAGGACCGAAGGGGTCACGGTGCGGCTGCGGGAGCAGGCTGGGTGCGCGCAGTGCCATGGTGTGACCATGGTATGCGCTGAGGTTTGGCACGGGCTCAAGTCCTCTGCTGGCTGCCTTCAGGCCAGGCTTGAGCACAAGCTTGAATGCACTGTGCACAGTAACGCCCTTGTTCAAAATGAAAGCAGAAGGGCACAAAGAGAGCTGACAGCGGCGCAGCGAATGCAGTGTGTTCTCCTGCGTCTCCATTCACTATGCCCTGGCTGATGAGACACCCTGCTTCTCAGGGGATGCTGACAGCTGTGGGGAGAAAGCATTACTCTTGCACAACCTGTATTTACTGAAACAGGGGCAATTTCTTCTGGATATTGTTAATCCCTTGCAAACTTAAACAAAGGAAATACTGAAAGGACTGACAGCAGACAATTCTGGAACTCAATAAGGTAACGCTGCCAGAACAGCATCTTTTCCTGAGCTTAATGTAAATCAGGCTAACCTATACATAAATTTCCTTGACACTAAACCAAGTTATGCCTGGTCTGAAGCCATCAAGAATGATAAATTATAGCTTCTAGCCAGTCCCTTGAGAAAAGACATACCTTGAACTCTCTGCAGCTTGGGTTTGGAAAAGGTCATTGGTAAGTTCAGAGGAATGTAGTGCTCATGATTGCAAACGGTTTGAAGAAATTCAAACTTGTATTCAACCAGCAGCTGAGGGAAAAAAAATACAGTTAAAAAAAAAAAAAAAGACAAAATATGTTTTCAGTTTGGCTTATTTGCTTCTAGCTCAATGTGTTTCTTGCACAAAGAATGGGAATCTAAACAGCATTTAGTGCAACTCAGTAATAATTGCTAAATTTTTCTGTTGTCCCCTTAAGCATCACTGCTTGCAACTGTCACTTGGACTTCTTTACCTTTTCCATCCAGACTATCAACCAGTCCCTCTTTTAGTTTGACTCTTTACATGGTTTTAAAGCTTAGCTGCAGAAAAGCTTTCAGCCCAGACAAAGAGGTCTTTGCCTCTAGAAGGCTCTGCAGGAACAGCACCTAAAAGGTCTCCAAGTGTGGTATGAAATAATCACTACAGAGCTTTGAGTGATGTAGACAGGCACAAACTTTCAAGAAATGCACTGCTTACCTTAGGGTCTTTGGGGCTGAATCCAGAAATGTAATCATTTATCAGGTTAAAAACAAATCCTCTGTCCATAAAGGTCAAACAGCGCTGCAGAAAACACGGCAGCATGTGACCAATCATTACAAGAGAAAGCAAACATCCTAAATCATCTCCATACTACCACCCCACCAGCAGCCAGATTTGATCCTCTGCTGACTTTCCAAAGTTCACTTGATTCTGGTTCTCTGAAATTATTTGGAAGACATCACTTAAACCTCCAGTGGACAATAGAAATATTTGAAATGACAGCACACACATTTCGTCTCATGTTCTGAACAGTTGCTATGCATGACTGCAAACCCTAGATAATATATAGAGTGTCCTAGTCTCTCCGAAAGAAAGTTTCTTTCCTAGGAAAACTAATCCCTCTCAAGCTTTCGTCATTGAAGATACCTAAGAGAGAAGAGAGTACAAACACTTTTGTTTGCTTGTTACTTCTTCCCCCCCCC